>PVKA01045451.1:0-15532 GCA_004027165.1 Ctenomys sociabilis
TTCTCTCTGCCATGTGCCTCTCTGCCTTGGAGCCAGCCGAATATGGACTGAAACCTCCAGTAACTGTGAGCTAAATAAACCTTTCCGTCCTTCATTTTGGGTGTTGGGTATTTGTCCCAGCAACGAGAGAAGAGTAACTAAGACAGAATCTGGTACTAGGAGTGGGAGTGTTGTTGTGGCTAAACCTGACCATGTGGATAACAAGTTTTTGGGACTGGCTTACGGGAAAAGATAGGAAAGGTTCAGAGCCTACAAGAGATGCACCGGAAGAGCTTCGGCTTTTGTGTTTGGCAGATTCTGGTCAGAGCTCAAAAGAAGCTCTCAGAAGGCTGTTAGAAATCCAGCCTGTAAAGACCAGGCTAACAAGGTTTCTGCTGGGAAGAAGGACCGTATTGGTTGTTGGTCTCCAGATGATTTGTGCTATGATTTGGCCAAAAGACTATCTGAATTTTTCTCATGTCCAGAGACTTTGCCTAAGCCTGAATTTAAGCATGGCAGACTGATTAATCTTTCAAAAGATATTTCAAAGCAGCCAAATATTGGGGCAGACACATGGCTGTTACTGGGGGCTTTTAGGCAGATTTATGTTGAGAATGAAGAGCCAGGAGCCCAGAAGGATGGTCCAAAATGTTGTGAGTTTGACCAGAGAGGAAGCACCAAGAAAGCTATGGACTGAGAAGATGGAGCTGAGAGGATCTCCATTATGGAGAAGGAACAAGAGAATGGGAAGGATGACCTGAGGGCATCACAGGAGGAGGCAGGTCTCCACCCTTTGCAGACTCAGAACTGAAAAGGTCAGGGACTTTGCCTTGAGGGTAAAGCTGTTGAGCCTCATGTTCCAGAATGGCAGCAACAGCCATACCACATTCCAGAATGGCGCAGGCATGGAGAATTTGTTCCTGGGAATCAGAGTCAGAGTGCTCAGCCAGCCAGGCGCTCAACCCCTACAGCCAAGAGAAAGAAAAATCTGCCTACCGCTCCAGCTGGCAGCAGACCTTGACGTCATCCACATGGTGCTGGGTTTTGGTGCATACAGAATGCAGGAGTTCTGAGATTAAGAAGGCTGCCACCTTGATTTCAAAAGAAGGCTACCACCTTGACTTCCAGGTAGTGTGTCCTTAAAGTCAGTGTGTGAAGCTGTGAGTGAGAAGCCTATTCAGTGGAAACCCCAGAAGTTGGAAAAGCCGGGAGCATGGATCATCTAAAGGAAACTGCAAGGAGGGAGCAAAGCTGGCCTAAGAGAGACGCCATGGGAGCTACCACCATGAGTCCTGTAGGGGAGAAGCCATGTAGGGCCTTTGGAGCTCACAGCTCAGTGCAGACTGCTTCGGATGTTCCAGTTGGAACTATGGGATTTTTGTACTTGTGTTGGTTCCAGTGTTTTATATTCCCCTGTTGCTTACACGTTTTGGATTGGTAATGTTTATCTTGTGCCTTTGAATGTTAGATGTATTTAACTTTTCTTTTGTATAGGAGCTCACAGCTAAGAGTTTGCCTGAGATCTTGGAGGAGACTTGGGACTGACTTTTCAGCCATGCTGAAACTCTTGGGACTTAGGCAACTCTTAGAGATGAACTAAAATGTCTTTTGTACAAACGAATGTGAATGAGACTTTGGGGATCCAGGGGTGGAGTGCTATGGTTTGTGTCTAGTTGTCCCCCCAAAGCCTCATGTAGTCATGGGGTGGGGACTTCTAGGGTTTGTGATTAACTCATAATCCACTGGGATTATGTGTGATCCAAGGCTGGGATTATGGGTGTGAGTACTTCCCCAGCCTAAGACAGGAGCCTGAATGTAGTATAAGAGACAGAGACAGACTTTCTTGAGAGATTGTTCTTTATTGTCCTTATTGCTCTTTGGCCACCATGAACTGCTGCTCTCTGCCATGTGCCTCTCTGCTTTGGAGCCAGCTGAATATGGAATGAAACTTCCAGTAACTGTGAGCTCAATAAACCTTTCCTTCCTTCATTTTGGGTGTTGGGTATTTGTCCCAGCAACAAGAGAAGAGTAACTAAGACATTTACATAAAAACACATTTTCACATGCTAATCACTTTCAAATACACCATGTATCTTAAAGTGAAACAACAGTATTGTATCATGGAGTTTATAAAATATATTGTTGTAATGTACATGACAGCAGAAAAAAGGAAGAGCAGAATAAAATGATCCACTGAAAACTTCTTAAATGTATAATATAATATTAATTCAAATGGCCAGCCAGATAGCTCAGCTGACTAAAGCACCTGCTTAGGTAGATGCAGGGACCAGGGTTCAATCCCTGGGCTTACCTTGCCAGCCCTGCCCCCCAAGGGCACACTGAGCTGGCAATTGAGACTGGGTGTGATGGCACAGGCCTATAATCCCAGCTCTTGGGCGGTTGGAAACAGAAAGATCACTATGAGTCTGATCTATTAATGAACATCCTCTAGACCCTTCTCTAAAGTAAAGAGAGAGAGAGAGAGGAAAGGAACCTTACAATAATTATTACAGTTAGAACAAATGTATGTCCCAGGATGGACAGCTCTGATAACTACTCTTCACCACTGCTTATCTCAGTCTTAACATTTATAAGCGCAAGACAAAATAATATCAAATGAACAGCAGTACCCCCTTCTAATGATCTCACTACCCTGCCTCTTGAGAGCTTCTATACAAAGTGAGTCTGCTAGAAGGGATGAGGGTTAGGCATGGAATATCAGTAACTAGAATGAAGGGTAATCTGACTTCTGCCACTACCAAACCAACAATGGCAAACCCAGTGTTAAACCTTTGTTAGAGAGCCAATCTCTGGCAGATTAGTAATCTACCCTGTAGGAAGTCAACTACAGTACAATGTCCACTACCCTCTATCCTCATCAATGAACCTTATTCTGTTTTCATTGTCCACACATGCAAAGGTTGAAATCTTTCTGCCTAATGTGTAGATTGAGAGCAATAAACTCTGTTTTTTTAAAAATGTATTTGATTGTTACAGGGTCTCACTACACAACTTGGACTCATAACAGTCCTCCTGTCTTCAGCCTCCCCAGCACTGGGATTACAGGTGTGTGCCACTATGCTAGGACTCTGTGGCCCGCTCAGGTCACCCTGGGGGTGTGGCTGGCACAGCGTATGGTGCAGGGATTGTTATGGGTTCTCAACATAGAAACTAGATCTGAGTCCAAATTAAAATTTAAATATGAGCCTTTTATTACTGAACCCAGGACCACTTGACCACACTCACACAGGAGAGGACAAATGGCCAAGGCCTTAGAAGTATAGAAGGTTTTAAAGGTAGAAACTGCATCCTATTTGGCAAACAAATTTGTCATTTAACATAGAACAGTACCTTTACGGATAGTGTGACCATTACTCAGTATATACTCTTTTTCTGGGAGATTGTTTTCTGGGAACTCCCAGTTTATTGATGATTTATCAATGGTACACCAAGCCTCCTTGCGGTCTTACAAGGAAGCAGCATCACAGAAAGTTGAGCAGAGTAATTTTTTATGCTTAGTTTTACATTAACTCATCACATTACTTTTACGTTAACCCTTCACATTCCCCACTGGTTTTTGTACATGATTCAAATTCCTGATTCATTAAGTTTGTCATATGATTGGTTGGGAGATGCTAGTAGCACTCAAAAAGGGATTCTTTATCTGCCCAAGGGGTGATAGTTTTATATCTCTAGATAATCCCCCATCTTCAGTGGCATCCCCACAAGTATGATAGGTGTTTGTGTTAGGGCACAGATAGAATGGTGGAGACTCCTGACAAATTTTTTGCCCATCTTATTATTATTATTTTTTTTTGCCCATCTTATTTTATCATTTTATATCCAAAAAGGTCAGATTGGGAGACATAGAACTCAGGGTTCTGAGTAGCAAACTTTGCTCCACCTAAGGTGTGAGTCAGCCACCACATATAAGTGGTGGGAGAGTTTCGAGCCTCTATTAGCCCTATAAAAACCATTAGAGCCACATCTGGTCAGTTTGATCTTGAGGGGATCAGCAGTCTTTTTTAATAAAGTCCACTTATTTGACTGTTGATTTGTTGAGGTTGGCTTAATGTGGGAGCTGTGAATCCAACATTTTTTGCTACCTTGACTGCGATGTGCTCAGGAAAACAGTTTATGTTCTAGTCCATGGGGTCCAAGAGTTGACAGGTCTCGCTTCTTGATCTATACCAAGGATGTAAGTTCCACTGCCAATGAGGTGTTGGCTTCTCTGGGTTGTGGTGGTGATGGCAGAAGAGGGAATGTGTAGCCTGCAGAGGAGACTGCAGATCCTATAAGGACTTGACAAGTTCTTGAATAGAGATGGATGTCAGGATTTCCTCCCCCAACTTAGGGATTCAAGGGGAGTGATTCCATGTGTCTGAGTCTTTTATAGTTTCTCCAATACTGGCACCAAGGGTGGCAGCCTTCCAAATAGGATTTTAAAAGGAGTGAGCCCATCCCGGTATGGGGTGCAGCATGCCAGCAGCAGGACCCTCAGAGGCATAGGCACACAGTCTGCACCTGTCTCCTGGCACAGTTTGGACAGGGAGCTCCTCAGGGTGCAGTTTTGCCACTATACTTGGCCCAGGCTTTTGGGGTCAGTACAGTATGTAGCTTTCATTTTAGGCCCAAAACACCAGAAAGGCTCTAAACTACTCTGCCCACCGAAGCAGGCCCACTGTCTGAGCCTAGCACACTGGGGAGCCCATACCGGGGATGACCAATCAACCTGATCTCAGTGAGTCCATTTCAACACCCTCAGTAGGGAGGGCTCCCTGTCGGCAGTCCCAACTTTGCTCCGGAGATTCTGACAACGTTGGAAGGAGGGATGCAGGATGAATGGCCTGTACAGTCTCAAGAGTTAGATGTGAGCCTTTAAGGAGGCTTCCTGGTACTGGGCCAGCCTAGTGCCAGAGTCACCTTTTACTAGCACCCTACAACAATGTCTGCATCTCATGGGGCATGAACATGCTCAACTTCTGTCCCGGAGTTAATTTGTCAGCCTCCTTTACTAACATAGCAGCTGCTGTAGAGGCTTGTAAGCATGACGGCCACCCAGCAGCACACAGTCCAGTCTCTAGGCCATGGGGTGCTTCCATGCCCTGCGGTCTGAGTTAAGACTCTCCTTGTAACTCCTTCTTTCTTATGAACAAACAGCTGAAAGGGCTCAGTGATGTCTGGTAGGGCCAGAGCTGGAGCCCTTAAGAGTTTCTTGTTTAATTCTTTAATGCTTTTGCTGTTCTGCTTTTTAATCCAAGTAGGAAGCTATTACCTCCCTTTAGGGTTTTATATAAGTGTTTAGCAACAGACACAAAACTTGACACCTAAAAGCAGCAAAAAACCATCATTCCCAGGAATTCTCATAACTCCTTTTGGTCCTGGGCTGCTTTAGCTAACAACGATCATCTATATACTGTAAGAGAAAAGTTAGGATCGTTATTACCAAAAGGCACCAGATTCTTAGGGAAAACTTTTTTAAGAACAGTAAAGCGAATTTTAAATACTTGGGACATCATATCCGTATCATTGGCACTTGTGCTCCTCCCTTCCCCCCTTTCTGGATCCTCCTGTTAAAGGCAAACAATTCCTGGGAAGGAGCTGCCAAGGGAATGCAAAAGAATCTATCTTTAAATATAACATAGCATACCAGATCCAGTTAGGTGGGAGCAGACTTAAGCACATATGCAGATCAAACAAATATCTTTATAAAACCAGTATGCACTCAAATATATTTCCAGCCAGGTTAAATTATGATAAAACACTTTTTTCCTGTCTATATTTTTATTTTGTACTTTTTTTCTGCTATGAAGCAGTAACTTATTCCTGCAGACTTTTTATTTTTGTAGTTTACAACAGATAACCAGAAAAAGCACAGGCTGACGGAGGGGACTCAGAATTTCCTGCTTGTGGCTGCAGCAGGAAAGCAGTAAACTGTAGAGAGCTGCGTGCAACCGCACCTTAAAGATGGCGCCGGTTTCTGCCTTTCACCCCCTCAGGGGTGAGAGCTCTCTGTGGATAACAACTCCATATTAGGCAATGAGACAGGACAGTGGCTTGCTTCCGCGTACCTGGACCTATAGACAATGCTCACGTAGCGCTTCGGGATTGGATGCCCGAAGGTATTTAGCTATGAGCGGGCTTCCCTTCTGGGCCACTACCTAAGGAAGAACATTGTTAAAGGCTGAATAAATGGCAGAGAGAACAACCAGTGGTTGCGTCTTCCTTGCTGGCGAGGGTGCGCGTGACAAGTGGTGGCCCGTACGGGGAACTGCAATCCCATGACTGGTTGAAGCTCTGCGCAAGTGGTACCAGTAAGCCCCGCGGTAAGTAGGGGTCTGCTTCGAGTGGGTAACAGCCCACGGTCCCAAGGCTAAAGGGGGGCGTGGGAGTCACCTAGAGTGACGGGAAAACCCAGTAAGGGCGTTCTCTCTGTAAATGAAGAGGGAGCAAAAGTTCGCTGACGAGCGGACTAAAAATGAAAGTAAGGTTAAGAATGGGTGCATCTGCGTCAAGCCCAATTTTTCTGGCTCTACAGGAGCTGCTACGTTCAACACGTGTAAAAATAAAAAAGAAAAAATTAGAAAGGTTCCTTGAGGAGTGCGATGTTGTGGCTCCCTGGTTTGCAGTGTCTGGGAATTTTACTATTCCCACCTGGGATAAGTTAGGGAGAGATTTGGATCACGCCCATGATCAGGGAACACTTAAGGCTGGAGTGAGGCCAATTTGGAAATTAATCCGGGGCTGTTTGGAAGATCGGTGCTGCAGTGAAGCGGTAGAAAGTGGGCAGGCAGCCTTAGACCAGTTACATAAAGAGAGGTCTGAAAAGGCAAAGAGCGAAAAGGGATCAAAAACAGGGGGTAAAAGGAAAGGCCAAGATGCCCCTAATGCTATGACTCTTTTCAGACACAAAAGAGATTTCGGACTTACTGCGGCTATAATAACGGCCATCTTTCTAGCCGTTGCAGGAGCTACCACTGCCGCCATAGCCATGAGCCAATCTATTTTGTCTGCCCAAACTCTAAACAGTCTAACTAGCATACAGTATGAGAATTTAACCCATGCTGCAAATCTGTGTAAGCAATTGTCCAGTTATCTTTTAGGCAATTGGACTGGGGAATTTGATGGCCTCATGGAGCAGCTGAGAGTGGCCATTGTGACGGTGAACTCGACGAGGATGGACGCTGGATTAGCAAAGGGCCTGCTTTCATGGTTCTCCATCGCCATGAATCACCTAAAAGAGTGGGCAGGTCTGGGAGCTCTAGCTGGCCCTGATGGTGCTGATATCCTTGATTTGCCTGTGGTGCATTTGTCGGGTTAGGTTTCGCCAGCATCACGATACAGCCATGTTGGTCCAAGCTCTCATTGCTATTGACTCAGGACAGTCCCCCTCTCTCTGGCTGGCCACCATGACAAACAAAATTAACACAGGGTGCAAGGCAAAGCACTGCACTCGGGACCCAGGGCCCAAGGTTCCAAGAAGAGCATGCTTGATTGCATGTGGGTTCGATGCCAAAATGCCCCACCTCTGCGAAAAAGGTATCGGGTAAAGCTTGACATCCCCTAGGTGGAAAACACCCAGGTAGGTGTCTAGCTGCGCCTCATAATGCACAGCAGAGATCAAGCCACTACTCTTGCCTGTTGTTAAAACAAAAAAGGGGGAACTGTAGAGAGCTGCGTGCAACTGCACCTTAAAGATGGCGCCGGTTTCTGCCTTCCACCTCCTTGGGGGTGAGAGCTCTCTGTGGATAACAACTCCATATTAGGCAACGAGACAGGACAGTGGCTTGCTTCCGCATACCTGGACCTATAGGCAATGCTCACGTGGATGCCCGAAGGTATTTAGCTATGAGTGGGCTTCCCTTCTGGGCCACTACCTAAGGAAGAACATTGTTAAAGGCTGAATAAATGGCAGAGAGAACAACCAGTGGTTGCGTCTTCCTTGCTGGCGAGGGTGCGCGCGACAGTAAACCTCCCTAGAAAAGGCAGGACAAATAATGGCCTGTGAGCTGAGCTAAGTGAGCTCCGTGGGCTTTTGTTACCCTGTCATCAGCTCAACGTTGAAAGAAGCGGGTAGAGAGACAGAGAAAAAACCCAGAAGATAAAGCAAGAGCAGTGACTGCAGCACCCATGGCTGAGGCTCCCCTGGGCACCAGAGCACCCAGGAAGAGGCAACAGGAATCCCAAAAGTGTTTCCCAAATTCACCTTGGGACCCATCAAAGCTTCAAATTATGCAGCCCAGGACAGTCAGTTTGCGCTGCACTGTTCCAGCCCTAACACGTTCCCAGCGGTGTCCCCTCTTGATCCACCCAGTAGAAGCCCAAGACTAATGTAATTTGACACAGCAGCAATAACCATAATGTAATAGAGCAACTGAGGTGAGTTTGTGTCCTTCTGCATCTCCAGGTAGACTGCCACAAAAGGCAAGAAGGGAAAGAAGAACAGAATTAATACTATTGTCCTCCTCCTGGTGCAAGCACAGCTAGGGAGCAGGTGCATTGGAGATAGAGAACAAACAATTCAGATGAACAAATAAATGGACAACAAAATCCAGGGAAACTTTGGTTTCCCTTTGTTTTTTACTTTACTGATTTAGACTTTCAGCTGAATTTCAAACGAAAACAAACTGCCAACATCCCCATAGATTCCCTGGTGAGGTAGGTAACACAGGGTTTTTGCTGCAAGACATTCAAAACAAACGAGGAAAACAAATCTCGTGCAGCCTTCAGCCCAAGACAAATCCAGGAATATTTATCTAAGAGAAAACAGACTCTCTCAGTGTGAGAAACAGTGTATCAATAGTACCTCCAGAATACTCATCTGAGGTAGACTGACATAACTTTCACATCTGGAAGTTAGGGCCCATCAATATTAGCCCCGAGAAAAGAACAAGAGCCAGTCAAATCTTGTTTACATCAGAATAAGGTCTGTTATTTTATTTTTTTACATTGCAGTATTCTGTTCCTTTAGCCATTTGGGGGCAGTTAGCTGAAATCAGCTTTGGCACCAAAACCACCAAAAAGTGGCTCACAGGCACGGAGGCTGAGCGGGCCTTTTTTAAGAGCGCCTTGCCCATGGGGATCTTGAGGCTCATTGCCTAAAATCCTAGAAATATTTAAGAATACATTATTGCAGCAGCGACAAAGAATGGAAGCAGTCTGACATGTAATTACAAACAACACAACCAACAGACAAGGAAGAAAGACAAACCAAACCAGAGACAAATCCAATGCTTCAGTCCACCATCGTGGAGGGGAGCAGAGTTCAGGGGACTTAGGTTGTGTCCAGCTCCTCCTGTGACTCACAAAGGGGAGCCCCAACAGAACAGAGACTCTTACTGGCAAGAGGTTCCAAATCGTGTTATGCAAATCAATAAACAATTTGAAAACTTTTGAAGACCTGTACATGTCCAGGGCTGAAGAATTTCTCCAGATTACAGTTCTCTGAAAAAAAAAAAAAAAAAAAAAACTGGTTTCTATTTGATCCAGTTAATGGGATGTTAGATGAGCCCTCAGATATTATGAATTCTCAGCATAGAACCCAGATCTGATTCCAAATTAAAATTTAAATATGAGCCTTTTATTACCGGGCCCAGAACCGCTTGACCATACTCACGCAGGAGAGGACAAACAGCCAGGAGCCTTAGAAGTATAGAAGTTTTAAAGGTAGAAACTGCATCCTGTTTAGCAAAAATTTTTTCATTTAACATAGAACAGTACCTTTAGGGACAGTGTGACCATTACTCAGTGTACATTTTTTCTGGGAGCATTGTTTTCTGGGAACTCCCAGTCTATTGATGATTTATCAATGGTACAATACACCAAGCCTCCTTGCGGTCTTACAGGGAAGCAGGGTCACAGAAAGTTGAGCAGAGTAATTTTTTACAATTAGTTTTACATTAACTCATCACATTACTTTTACATTAACACTTCACAAGATCAAACTGTGGTTCCTGCACTTGCTTAAGCAGGCAGGTGTTTAGTCCACTGAGCTATCTCACCAGCCTGAGAGCAATTAACTCTTGATTACCTTTTAATCTAACTTTTGATAGCATTGCTTATCACAGAATGTTCCCAAATATTGAAGCTGATTTTTAAAATTCATGCCCCCAAACTATAACTTTTATGGAGGAAAAACATAATTTTCATTCAATGTATAACAAAATAACAAAGGGCTTATTTTCCCATCTTCAAAAGCCCTGAACACTGCATGTAAATTATAATTTCATTCAATCATCCTACAGCTTCAATTCTTTATATCAACATGAGTCTCACTGTATCCCTAAAATAGTAAGTTTTCAAGAAAATGTATAGTCTTTGAGTTATAATTATCCAGCTTTGGGGTTTAGCAGGGGGATTCCTAGTATTCCTGCCTTTGGATTCTTAATATCTGTTTTTGAGCACTTAAATCAAAACAAAGTACAAAATAGTAGGATTCAGTAAAATCCAGAACTCTTTTTTAGATTTAATAATAGTTGGTGAAAATAAGTCAAATCTATTTTCCTTCTATGGATAGGGTAACCCACATTTATACTAAATCTCTGCTTTTTTCCTCCCTTTCAAGTGATTCAGCTAAATGCCAGGCAGATTTTCCATTAGGTAATAGACTACCCTTTCCTAAAATAGCTGTCTCCCAAAAGCCAGGATACGTGAAAACGAAGTCAGAGAATTAATAAAATCTATATAGAGAGCCTTGATCAGTTTCTGAGAAGAACTACATGGCGAAGGCTGGACCAAGGTCACTTTCGTGATGTCACTCCCTTGGAAAAAAGTGTTTGGCAGAACTTGGCCACTGGAAGCCAAGGGAGTGGGCAATTACATGAATCATTTAGACACAAAGGCTTATTTAGAGTTCTTGAACTCACCTACATGGGCAGAAGGGGAATCTAAAAGTTTTGCACCTGGTTCAAATTTATTAAAGTATCTCCAGGACACATACACTGATACTGACTTATTACAAAAAGGACAAAAAAAATCTGCTATGGTTGAGCAAAGCAGGCTCATCTACATTATATAATCACCTTATATAAATGCTTTATTTGCTTTCTACTCTGTGCAATAGCTACTCCCTTCCTCCTAAATGAAATGTATGAAAGTGTTCTCATGGTTTATGTACAGCAATTAGAATTCTGTATCTGAAAATAATTTCTTAATACTTCTCACTCACAAGGGGGGGATGAGAGCCAGGATAGCAGATAAGGATACAAAATAAAGCAGGAACAAAAACAAGTACAATTATCCATACACTTCTGAAAAAGAAAAACACTTCACAAGTTATTTTAAAAAAACATTTTATTCACAGGGTACATTTGCAAATTTTCTCCAAGTAAGGGAGGTAGAGAAATTAAGACTCACCGAACCTTCCACTCTCAGCCATAATTACAATGAACATACCAAAGAGAAAGACATGTTTTTATAGCAAACCTCCTCCTATGACATTGAGTTTAGAGTCTGTGGAAAGAAACTATTCAGCAGAACTAACAGACATAGATACTACTTTTTTTTTTCAAGTCACACTATAAAAAGTACCAATTAAAGCTTTTTTTTCTTACCTGCTACATTTTACATGAAACTGAAAAAAAAAAAGAAAAGAAAAGAAAAGAAGAGCATTGATTTTCCCCACATTTCCCATCAATGGAGTTTGGCACTAATGGGAAGAAGCAATTTCATATACATTTCAAAGGTGATTTCACAGTCTAATCTAAAATTTAGTCTCACTTTCCAGAATTATTGCATCTATGGACTGGTAATGACTACACTGTAGGAGAAAGAAGACCATTTGAGTTTTCTTATTTTCATCTTGCATCCAGCCTTTGAAAATTTGCTTGCACACATGTAGGATAATATATAATGCACAATAATGGAGTTCTAGAGACCCCTGGGTTTTGTACCAGCTATACTGTATGCTGACTAGAGTTCTAATAATAGTCCACATTTTGCAGTAGAGTTCCATTCCTCTGCTGACTCCCCTTTCCTCAGGTGTCTCTGAGCATGCGGCAGCCACCAATCAACCTCAATTGTGAACCCTTTAGATTACAAGGGGTGGGTCTATGGTGATGTACCAGTGCAGAAGCCCCTAAGATTGGTGCTCAAGACAGCTAGAGAAACTCCAACAGGTTGATTTCCTGCTTCTGGGAATACTGGAACTTTCTGGAAAAACCAATATTCCTAATCTATGAGTCTTCCTACAGCTCTCACTGAAGGGCCTTTCTACCAGAAGGTTCTACTGCTTCCACAAAGGATATTTACACACTGTTATCAGACTCCTCCAAGGCCTATTTACTATTATGCATTTCTGTAGAATAGTCACATTGGCGACAGTTATGAGCGATCTTAAAGGTACAATCTGGAAGATACATGATTATATCTGTAAAGTGATAGAGGCATATGAAGGAAAGACGTAAAGAGGTGGGGGCAAAGCCAAAGGAAGGCGCCCTCTGCCATTCCCCCACTTCTCCAATCAATCATCAACCTCTTTTCCATACGCATAGTGTGTGTGTGTGTGTTTGTATGTGTGTACATGCATGCACAAACAAGTAAGTGTGTCCTCAGTACTCTAGAATATAGGGGGGAATACAAGTAAGGATGCTAAGATAGTACTGAACACAAGAACCTGAAGTGGATGTAGTAGTAGGGGGCAGGAGACAAAAGCTCACTCCAATTATATATAGATGACCCTAACCTAAAGGCCAGGTTTAAGGTGACCCTTCCTGCTATCAGTGAGTCATTATGACAGCAGATCTAGTAAGAATCTTGGAGACTGTGTGCCCAAGTGCAGCTGATGGAAGGATATGAGAACGGGATGCTGGCATCACAAGGCTCAGCGATGAAGGAAACCCCTTCCTGGAAAAGGCAGGAAATGAGGAGCTTGGAGACTGCCAAGAGCCATGTGTGGGTAACAGCTGTATCTCTGACCTCTCCTTCAATTGCACAATCTACCTTCTCTGGCATCTTTTCCTCCTTACCTATAACAACTAAATGACAAAAAGGTTTCACTCTTAGGACTGAATTCAAGGACAACTGTCTCTGGGGACCTTTTCTGAGACTCCTCCCAAAGACTTTTTTTTAACTGAAACCATATTTCTTTCTTATTCTATTTTAGTGAAACCTTTTAAAATTACAATATTTTCTTTTTCTGGCTATGCAGAGGGAAAAAAATGCATGATTTGCCTGCCTTAGATGCTGCTTAAAAATGGCAAGCCCCAGGAAAAAGTCTAATGGCATACACGGAGGAAGAGACAGGGTCAATCTACAGGAGGATTATTCTATGAAACTCCCAGAGATCTCTGCATCCTTGATTAGGCACCAGGGATTTAACCCAAAAGCAAAATCAGTCAGGAACTTTGCTACAAGATAGAGATCAGTAGAAACACAGGGACAATAGTTAAATGAGTGGCCATAAAATATAATTCCTCTTTTGTACTTTAAAAAGAGTTAAGGCCTTTTGCTCTGCCTTCAATGCTCACAGATATTATAAATCAATTTATGCCACTTATTTCTTAAGTGTCACAGGAAATCACAAAGGCTGGTACCTAAAAAGAGGAAATCAAAAGATGTAAGCAAAAAATAAATATTTTTAATTTTAAAATTTTTTTAATTTCTTTGGTGCATGGTCTTGCTATAAAGCTCAGACTCGTAGTGATGTTCCTGTCTCAGCCTTCCCAGTGCCGGGATGACAGGCATGCACCACCATGCCTTGCAATGATCAATGTGTGAATATGCTCTTCATTCATGTATGTGTTTCAATCTGTCTCCTCTAAGGTAGACATAAAAATGTCAAAGACAGACAAAGACTGAGGATGTGGCAGTATCCATTTTATGACAACAGGAAGAAAAATGTCTACAGATGCAAGTTTCTTTCACTTTAAAAGAAAATAGCAGTTTTATGGTGTTTTATTATGAACACACACTCTGGAGTACAAAGTCCCAGTCAATCTGTTTCCAGGACTTTCGAAGAGGCTGTGTAGGAATGCATTGAATTATGTTATGCCTCCCTTGTTTCAAACACTTAGAAAGTCTTTCTAAACAGGTAAAAAAATATTCCACTCTTCACCATCACTGGCAGGGCTATAATTAGGTTTGGGTCAGCAGACTCTGCCACAGGACACCCAAATTTAGAGAGCACAACTCTAATCAAAATAGTTTAAGGCAGTGTCAAAATGTGAGCTTCTCAGGAAATTTCCATGCCACCCCTCGAGGCAATATTGCTAACTCAGCCTATGAACCAAGCCAGCTCCTCGGGACAGACTTGCAGAGCCCAGGGCAGAGGCAGAGCCTGCTCAGACCCTTTGCAAGCAGTAGCCTAGGGTTGGGTCAGCTCCTCCTTTCCTTGTGCCTCACCCTTTCCTGAGCAAACCATGGTACCAAGTTATGCCAGTTCTATTCCCTGCTGACCTCATTCCACGCATTGAGAGAGGCTGCAAGGGCCTTGAAATTGTCAACTCACTTTCATCTCTGATGTGTGCTCTCCAAAGCCATATAATCTGAAAGTCAATACATATATATATATATATATATATATATATATATATATATATATATATATTACTCTCAGTCCTTATTCCTCAGCATTCTTGTCCTCATGTTTCTACAAAACCCTCACAGCTACCAATCATTGGAATTCTATAAACAAAGGGTAACACTACCTGATTCTGGTGGGGAAGTACTTCTACAACACCATAAATTCTTGCTCCAGTTTTCAGTGGACTGGCCTCATTTTTTCCACTTAGATTGAGGGGGAAACAAAGCTCTTAATAAATATTTTTCTGTTACAAATTTCACAAGGCTGGTATTTTCAAACATAGGAATTAGAAACTGTAGATGGCTGACTTTCCAATGAAATAGAGGTTATGTATACTAAAGTTACAAAACTACCCTAGCTACCAAAAGGAAGTGTCACTGATAGTGTTTCCATTTTGGGTCATTTACAACATTCTTACAAAGCTTTTTGACAAATCTAAAGACATTTGTGACACATTTAGAATCCCGGATTTCTTCAATTGTTTTCCATTTTAAGCCAGGATGTCCACATACAGGTACAAGTTATATTTAGTCTAAACAAAGTTTTAGTCAAAAAGGGGCAGGGGCATGAGATCACAAAGTCAAACAAAGGAAGCTGTCTGAACATCGGCCATATTGGATCACTTCCTAAATCTTGGTTCAGATAGCTAAACTAAAGAGACAAAATCCAGAGAGCACTCTCCTAGTTTCTTGTGTGAGAATTATGCAGTTTAAGTCCACAATGCCATATAAACTTTTGGTAAAAATATTCTATATAAAGCACAAGGTCCACAAGTCCTCTTTCATATATTAAAAAAAATCTTTCATAGAAAATGTTACTTTTTCCTTACAAAATGATTTAATCCATCACATGTCCTAATTTTGCTAAGGTATGATTAAAATGAACAGAGATTGTCCTTATCCATGATCTTTAAAATCAATGCAATTCTCAAATTGGTAGTAATAAAAGTTAAAAGTCTTATCAGAGTACTCATTTCTACTCTCTCTATCCTTCCCTCTGCCCCCCATGCACCAACTTAATTTTTGTCTCACA
>PVKA01045452.1:0-15532 GCA_004027165.1 Ctenomys sociabilis
TGAATCTTTGATATAATTCAGCTACATAAATACCTGTAAATATAATATCATGTATGCACCTTGTACAATACCAAAACATTATGAAAACAGTTTGCAATGTATTATTTCATCGACTCTGTATGGTTATGGTGTTTTGAAACTGTCTGATTGACATTTGTATTTCAATAAAATAAAAATAAATGGAAAAAAAAAAAACAAATTATAAAATTATCCAGTCTAGTGAAGTAAATGCAGACATTTAAAAGAAACAGAAACAGGATTTCACCTGTTAAACAGACAAAAATTTAGAAACAATGACAGTGGTTAATTAAGCTCTGGAAGATGAACACATTCACACATTGGGGTGAATGTATAAATTCTCATAACTTAATGAGGTAAATTTAGAAGTCAAAAAAGTTCAACAAGTTATATAGATCCTGATTTATCAGTATTTTTCTCAGAATTTGTCTTAACAAAAATCTAAGATACATAGAAACTAGTATACAAAAACATTCAATAAGAAAATAGAGAAGTAATCTCAAATCATATTCTGTGGGGTTATATAGTGACAGAATACCCCACAAACATGATAAAAATAGTTGCATGATATAGTTCTACAGTGCAAAATAGCATGCTATGCATAGGCTTACTTGTAGCTGTAAAAATATGCACAGAAAGACTAGAAAGATATATACCTGTTATAAAAGCAGCAGCTGTGTAATTAGTGATTTTTTAAAAATGTTTATACATTTTGCTTTTCCTGGCTTTCTAATACTTGCTACTTTTATGATAAATATTTGTAATAAATACTTTATATTTATTTATTTTTAATGAAAAGAGATGTGCATATAAAAAAGAACATGTGTCAATATACCAAATTAATTCCTTTTAGAACACAAGAGCATAATAATACCAATTTTGACCTACTTTAGTTTCCCAAAGAGAAATCCTTGAACTTCATCTGCTTCAGTCTCATCTTCCATGATAGTGTTAGTTACTGCTACATTTTGGGAACAAAAACAAAAGTAAAGAAATATTTTCTGACTAAAGAACACGTAATCAAAAATTAGTGCTCACAATGGAATAAATTTCCATTTTTTACCTTGTTTTTCCTTATAGAGTAGCTTACTAGACATGTATGTGTACACACTTAAGATTCCAGAGTATAGGGGCCAGGGAGATGGCTCAGTGGAATAAGTGCTTCCCTGGTAAGCACAAGGGCCTGAGTTCAATCCTGGTTCCACCAAAAAAAAAAAGAAAAATGATTCCAGAGTATGTTCTCTGTTTTTAAATGGGCTTGGATTGATTAAAAAATATTTAACAGCCATAGTGAATGCATTCCAGATTATTTCATAGTCACATTCTATTTTAAAACTAGAAATAAGAAAAAGTGCCAGCAAGAAGTGCTGGGTTTAGCTTTTAATTCTGGTAGGAGATGCAAACCTTAATAAATGCAAATCCTTATATTTCTAAGACCCTTAAAAATTAGGAATCTTTAGAAAGATAACAAAAACCCATGGACTCAGAGATAAAGATATAGTATTTAGAGTCATTTCTCTTCTCCCTTAACAAATACTTATATGGTGTTACCTGGGATACATGAAAGATGCTTAGGGCTAATAAGTATGGCTCCTGTACTGGTTGATACACTGTGTCAACTTGAGAGGTTTAGAAGTTTAATTAAGTGACTCAGCAGGGAGCCAGGACTCTTAGTTTGTAAATATCCTCATCCTGTGCAAAATAGAATGGACAATGTATGAGTTCTACACTCGCACTCCAGGATAGCTTGTTTATAGTATAAGGAGGAGAAAGGCTGGCTAAAATCTGTGGCTGCTGCCCTTCCTCTTGCTCTTCATTGTTTCTGTTGCCAAGAACTGCTCTCTGCTATGAGCCACTCTGCCTGGGAGCCATTCAAGTATAGAATGAAACCTCCACTACCTATAAGCTAAATGAACCTTTCCTTCCTTAATTTTGGATGTCAGATGTTTTGTCTGAGCAAGGAACAAAGTTAGTGAGTCATAGCTAGAGATACAGCTTACTGGAAGAGTGCTTCCTGGCACATGGAAGGCTGTATTTGATACCTAGCACTAAGAAAAATTGCCTAGACTACTGTGTCATCAGTGAGGTTGACAAAGATACTGACACCTTTATAGGCTCCCAGCTTGACTGGATATTGCATAGGGCCAGTCATTACTAGCCTTAAGCAGTTTCTTCTATTGCTTTCAGTATACTAAGGTGCCAGAAAAGTTTGGAAATCACTGGGAATAAGAAAAACAATATACTATTTTCTAGTTTTAAAAATTATTTATTTGTTTATTTGGTATAGGATCTCCCTATGCAGCTCAGACTCATAGTGATCCTCCTGTTTCAGCCTTCCCATAACTAGGATTATAGGTGTGTGACACCATGCCCAGTTTCACTGGCCAGCATGTCTGTGATTCTGGGCTAGCACAGCATGAGGTATCTAGGATCGAACCCGGGTCTTTGTGCTTTCTACACAGGCACTTACACTGCTATCTCCCCAGCCCACTCTTTTCTATTTTCAAAGAAGTTTTGAGAATACAATAATATTAAATACATCTCTTCCAATTTAAGATTGAAATCCAAACTAAGGAAAAACATGGCCACCCCATCTCTACCCTCAACTGAACAGCTGTGGCATTATATTCATTAACTTAAAAAAACAAAACTATGCAAGCTTCTAACTTACCATCCTACTCAAGTAAAGAGATAATAAACTTACTTTTAGCTTGGGTGTCATCCAATGCTTTGTATTCTGTGCTCTTAATTGCTAGCTCCACACCATACCCAGATAAATACATTTTTCTTGAACTTGGGTTCTGTTCAAACACATTTATTTTATAAAAAGAAGAAAAAAAACTCAGTCAAATTATGATGTATCTTTCACAGTTGCAATCAGCAAAAAATGGTATAGTTGCTTTGGAAGACAATTTAGTATCATTTATCATTCAGTAAAATATACTGATGTACTATAGAACTCAACAACAGACCTAACACATGTGTCTTAACAAACTGAAAACATATTCCATGATGATCTACATTTGAGTGCAATGACTCTGAAGTGACTGGTACATGACTGTGACGGCTGATGTACAATAATGTACATCACAGATGACAATTTTTAAAGCGACAGCTGACTAACTGGTGAGGTAAAAATATGTTAATAGGAGACATGATCAATATATACATATGAAGGATAAGACTCTCCAAAATTTACCAGAAAAGTCTAATTCATATCTACACAAAATGTTTCATGGAAACCGGCCAAAGGAGCCTAAATACAACATAAGCACTTACTTATCAAAAATAGCCAAGTTTTTAGGAAAACAAAAACTAGGAGGTAGAGGTGTACTTTAAGACATGGAGATACTACTTAAAAGCTATACTAAGTGAAATCAAGTTTTTGTGTTGGACAGACATATATTACTAGAATAGAATGTCTCTCCTTTGAGCCATCATAATTTGAGGGGTGACAAGAAATCTGAGAAATAGTACAAATGTTATGGAATCAAAATACTATGGACATGTGTGTGACATCAATGGCAGGCTGAGAAAGGACACGACAATATAACACATTTGAACAGAAATCAGAATAAGAAAGTAGTCATTGCTCAAAAGAAAGTTGTAAAGAGTACTCTCTTATGCCACACTTAGCAATTTCAACATATTATCAGATAAATCAGATTCCTTCACTATGATACAGTTTTTAAAAAGTAGCAGTGTTTATAAATCTTAGGAAATGTTATACATGTTACTTAAGGTTTTTTTTTTAATGTAAGTTAAATCTGTGCTAGATATATGAGGAAGGATTTAATCCTGATACTCCAGAAGAGGCATAATCTTGATTCATTTTTCCATATTAAATTTAAAACTCTTAAATAACTCTTCTGGGGAAGTCATTAAATTAATTTAGTAAAATTACCCTAGAATTATTTTTCTGTATTCAAAATAATGTTGGAAAAACAAGCATGTACCTGAACATAATGACGAAGAACATAGAGAATTTTGCCACTTTGAGCTTTTTCAGACAGTACTTTGTGAAATTCACTAAATGTTCTGGTACCCACTTCTGCATAGAGAATAATTACTGGTAAGTTCTCTTTGTCTGTGGGAAATTTATGATCTGCTTTAAATAGATAAGGCCTCGGCCTAAAGGGAAAACAAAGTACAAACTATTAAAAGAACTGCAAGTCAACAGCATATCAGATACATTTTGTAACATTCTGTAATAACTTGTTTATCAAACACTTAATATATAACATAGAAAAATAAAATTTCCTATTTGACTTTATGCACCAAACTTCTAAATGATATAAATGGAAAAAAAATCTGGTGAATCCAAAACTTAACATAAAAATGACTTAACTATTCTACAACATTCATTATCTTTAAAGAAAAGCACATTTTCAATTAAAATAAAAAGAACATTTTATTTTACTCGAATAGTATAATTTCATGGTAGCTCCTATTTTCTAAAGAGTTTACAAATATTTGAAAAAATTCAGTATTACCTTTCAAAAAGATTACCATTACCTAGTACAAAAAATTAATAAAATCCTAAAAGATAGAAACAGGAATTCTATGACTTAGTTCCATCACTGTCAACCAATTTTGGCATTTGTTCATCAGCCTCTATTCTAGATTCCTTATATTTACTAATAAAGTCTACCTTCATCACAAAAATTATAAAATTATTATCATTTACCTAAAATTTTAAGTTTAGGCATCTTTGACCATTAGAAAAAATGCAAGTCAAAATGACACTGAGATTCCATCTTACCACAGAGAGAATGGCTATCATTAAAAACTCAAAAAATAGCAAAGGCTTGTGAGGTTATTAGGTAAAAGTAAAATTCTATATTGTGGGTAGGAACATAAACCAGTACAACCATAATAAAGAACATGAAGATTCCTCAGAAAAGTAAAAATAGATTACATTTGGCCCAGGAATACCTCTTTTGGGTTGAGTATCTTTCTAAGTGTTAAAGACATCACATTACAATGATACACACATACTGACATTTATAGTAGCACAATTCTTTTAACAGCTAGATCTGGAAGCAGTCTCTCTGCCCTTGACGAGATAAACGGTTAAAGCAAATGTGGCATATACACATAACAGAGTGCTACTCAACTATAATGGTTATTTAAATCAACTTAAAATAAGGTATGAAAATAGACATACCTTGAAAATAGACATACCTTGAGACCATAATCCTAAGTGAAATACACCAGATACACAAGGTTATATACTGTATCATTTCCCTTATGTGAAAAACTCAAAGAGTAAATAACTTAGAAGAAAACAGAGGTGAGCGGAAACAAAGAATTAAGACTTTTGGAGATGGGAAGGGATTCTAGGGATGGAGGAATACAGGCGGGGAGGGAGAAGAGATAACAAGGATCAAGATGTGACATTTCCTGTACAATATGATCTCAGGATGGTTAAACATTTTCTATATTGCTCATTCCTTCAGTATTTACATTTCTATATAACAACTATGTATGATTTATTCTATTTTATATATAGCTTTTCATTTTGTACAAAATGTTTAAAGCCATATAAATTGGTGAGCTTTCCTACTGTCAGATCACAATACCCAACACCCATAACTTAAAAGAAGACAGGTTGAATTTGACTCAGTTTCAGGGAATTCAGTCCATGATAAACTTTTTCCATGAGAGGAATATCATGGTAGAAGAGTGTAGCAGAACAAAGACACTTGGTTCATGGTGGCAGGGAAGCACAGCAAGGGAACAACACCAGGAAGAAAAGGCCAGGGATCTGATATAGTACCCAAGGTCATGTCTCCATGACCCACAAAAACATCCCCAGAAGTACACTCAGCCAAACCCTTGTGTGGGTCTCAAGTCAATAACCATCACATTCTGCCCCTTGTCAACTTGCTACTGAAAGCCATTTCCTTAAATCATACTATCCAAATAAACACATAGGTCATAATTCCACCTAACATGGTACAACTATCCAGTACACAAGGGAAACACAATGATCTCTTCCCAAAATTCTCAAGAGTTCTGCCATTTTTGAAGTCTACATCAGTGTTTTATAAGACTAAAAGTAAACCCTTAGCTTTTAAATGCTGAAAGGAAAAATACATAGCAATTCAAGAAAAAAGGTACAGCATAGATATTTAAATTCCAAAAAAGGAGAGGAATAAGGATAGAAAATAAGACCACAGGAAGACCAAATACAGCAAACACAGAGCCTTATAGCTTTGTATCTCAGATCTAAAGCATATGGTAATGTGATATGAGCATCTTTTCCAATTTTTTGGAGGCTTTCTAAAATGAATGGGCATTGCACTTTGACAAATGCTTTCTCTGTATTTACTAATTATGTGATTTTTATCTTTGGCTGTGTCAATATAGTGTATTACATCTATTGATTCAAGTGTGTTGAAACACCTTAGCACTCCTCGGATGAGTCCTACTTGGTCATAGTGTATGATGTTGATAATTTCATGCATTTGGTTTGCCAGTATCTAATTGAAGATTTCTGCAGTTATGTTCATTAGGGAAAATGGTCTGCAGATTTCTTTTTTGGTTAGATTTTTCTATGGTTTTGGAATCAGGGTAATACTCGCTTCCAGAAATGACTTTGGAAGTACTGCTTTGCTTTTAATCTCCTTAAAGTGTTTCAAGATTAGTGCAATTAGTTCTTCTTTAAATTTCTTGTAGAACTGCACAGTGAATCCATCAGGGCATGTGCTTTTCTTCATTTGTAAATTTTTAATCACATTTTCAACTTCATTGGCTGCTACTGGGTTATTTGGAATTTTTATATCATCTTCATTTAGTTTTGGCAATCTTTATCTGGGAATATATTTATGTGTTTTCCATCATGTTACAATATAAATTCTTGGTAGATATTGATGATCTCCTGGATTTCTGTGGGACGAATTGCAATTTTTGCCTTTTCATTCCTAATTGTTTGAATTTGTGTTTTTTTCTTTTTGATAAGGTTAGCTAATGTCTTATCAATTTTGTTATTTCAAAAAGCTAACTTTTCAATCCTTTTTATTGTTTTCTTAATTTCTATTGCATTAATTTTTCCTCTTATCTTTATAATTTCTTCCTTCATACAACTTTGGGTTTGGTTTCTATTTCTAGAGGTTTGAGGTTTTTTGAGCTTGTTATGTTTTCCTCATGTGTGAGTTCATTCCTCTAAATTTCCCTTATAGGACTGCTTTCACTGCATCCCATAAGTTTTGGGGTGCTGTACCAGAATTATTGTTTAATTGTATATAATGTCTAATTTTGTCTTTAATTTCCTCATTGGTTATTAGTTAATTTCTACGTGTTAAGTAGCTTTCCTTTGTCATTGATTTCCAGTTCCATTGTGATATGATCAGATACATGCTTTGTTGGCTAATATATATTTTGGAGAATGTCCCATATGTAGCTGAGAATAATATATTTGGATGCTTTGGAGATGAAGACTTTATAGATATCTATCAAGTCCATTTATTCACAAGCTTGATTTAATTCTACTACTTCTTAGGTGAATTTTTTGTCCAGTTGATCTATTTATGAGTAGGGTATTAAGGTCCCTCACTACAATTGTTAATTTGTTTTTTTTATGTCTATTAATAACTGTCTTCTATAGCTGCATGGTCCCATACTTGGGGCATACGTATTTATGATTGCTATCTCCTCCTCTTGAGGTTCTCCCCTAACAAGTATGTAGTGACCTTATTTCTTTTGATCATTCTTAAAGTACACACTGTCTACAAACAGAATGGCTACCTCATTGTTGGGAGACATGGAAGCTATAAAATGGATTAAATGTGTGTAAGAAGAACTAGGCTTTGCTACCTAAAGCAAACAAGCTACCTCAGTCATGAGATAAGCATCCTAACTGGTTAATGTCAACTATTAGTGACTACACAACCTTTTGTCATGTGTTACTAACCTTGCAAATAAATGTCTATATTGTTCCTAAGGGGGTCATCTCACCTAGCAAGCAGATGAGTCACCACATAACCGAGCTCTTGTCTTCTTGTTTATCTTTTCATCATTCCTGACAATAGATCACACTGAGACCCATGGATACTTAAATTAACTTTATTTGGGTTCCTGTGGAAAATTGTTTTCATCACTTGACTTTTAGTTTATGAATTTCTTTTGGGTTAAATGTATTTCTTAAATGTAGCACATTGTTGGACCCAACTTCTTGATCCATTCTTCAAGTTTGTTTCTTTTGATACATGAGTTCAGACAATTTATGTTGATTGTAATAACTGATATGTATTGGATTATTTTTTAATTAATTTTATTTAGAAAAAAATTGCAATGAGATAGCTTCAATACAGGATTGTAGGAGAGTTACAATTAATATGCTTCATATTATTGTCTCTGTAGTATCATTCACAGCACAGGATGCAGACATGATATTCTGTCCAAACGCTATTACTACAAATCTTTCTTCTCATTGAATTAGGAGAAAGTAGCTCTATATCTATCCTATTTTGTATATGCAGATACAAAACAGTCCATCATTTTTATACCTTCTTTTTCTTTAGTTTTGTCAGAGATGGGTATTGCACTGCCATCAAAATATTTTAGGTGTGTGAATTCAGCAAAATATTCCAATATAATCCAGTAGTCCACAATAGTAGTGGGTTATCCACAGGACTGGTAATGTCTGAATCTGATGACTTGAGCCTTCCACATTTCAGCATATTAACATGGCTTCACTTTTCATAACTGGTTTCTATACCTTTCTGCTGGATGGTTAAGACCAAGATAAAGGAAGATCTATATAACAAGAAATGTAACTTTTGTATCTGACAAGGTCAGTCAAGGACCCTTGGGACTTATCCCAAAAAACTGTACTAAAGTTTGCAGATTCTTTGTCAGTGACAGTCATGTGGATGAGTCACAGCCACTGCTTGACCAATTTGCTCTCTGTGAAAGCCTGAGAATGTTTTCTCTCCAATTGACTCTCTTTAGGCATACACTACATCACCGATCACATTCCTCTGTGGCCTCATGATTTTCTCCTTGGTCAGAAAATATGGGACACAACTGAGTTACAGGATGTTACAGTACAGGTTATCCTATATCCTGATTTCTATCTGACCTTGAAATGGTAGGGCCAAACTGTTGGCTATCCTTGCAGCCTTTCTTTTTCTCTAATCTTTGGTCTGTAAATTTAGGTTGTTCACCCTCGAGAAGAGAAGTTTATTATTACCCTACAACATATGCAGGTGCGTTTAATCTCACTATCTGTGTGAATATCAAACATCTTGGGCATAAGATGGAGCATGTATTTTCCATCAAGTATTCATATGTTAAAACTTGAGTTTAACATATGAATATGGAAAAAGAATTAAAATAATAAAAAATTAAAAAACTAAGAATAAATAGTTTACATCGTTTTGCACAGTAATTTACAAATCTAACCATATACAGCATTGTAGCAGGATAGTCCTGTGACATTTTCTTGTTTCTTTTTTTCATTTATTACCCTTTTAAACAAACAAACAAACAAACAAACAAAAAACAAAAACAAAACGCTTACTTGGATACAGTCTGGCCATAATCAGTATGTCATGAAAAGCAGTATGTATTTAGAAGTCCAGAATGACATGCATTCCAAATATGACCCCACTATTACACATTGCTATCTTCAGTGCAGTTGCTCAGTTCACAGGTAACAGCATACATAGTCAGGGTAAGAATTTCACCAAGTAACACCTCGTTTCGACAACATGCTGATAGTTCTCAGGCTCACTGCCTTGCTCATCTTGTATGGATAAATGTATGGCATTGCCCCTGTCATGTTTCCTAGCTTTTCTCCTTGCCCTCTTTTCGTTGTCTAATCCTAAAGTTCTCATTTTCCTTTGAATGGTGTTATACCTTTCTATTTATATTTCTTCTTTTGAGTTCTTATACTAGGGCAACTATAGGATATTTACACATGCAGGTCTGATTTATTTCACTTATGACTATAACTTAAAGTGGCATCCATTTATATATGAAAGCTTTGAGTTCGTTATCCTTTATGGCTGAACAATACTCCATTGTATAAAATGATCCCATCTTTTTCATCCATTCTTCAGGTAATGGGCCTCTTGTTTCAAGAATTGGCTATCAACTGATAAGTTGTTTTTGCATTTTCATTGAATTGTAGGTATTGTTGAATTTCTTGTTTAATTTCATCTGTGACTCATTGATTGCTGAGTAGGGTGTTGCTTAATTTCCATGTATTTAGGAGGTTTTTCTGTTTTCTTTTGTCATTTATTGCCACTTTCATTACACTGTAGTCAGATAATATGCATGGGATAATTTCTATTTTCTTGCTTATACTTAAGCATTACCTGTGGAGCAGTTTGTGGTCTATTTTAGAAAATGACATGTGTGCAGCTGAAAAAAATGTGTATTCAGCTGTGGTTGGGTGAAACACAACTGTATATGTCCACCAGGTCCATTTATTACAGGCTCTGGTTCAGTTCTTCTACTTCTTTGCTAACTTTTTGCCTGGTTGACCTATCTTTTAAGAATAAGGGGGTGTGAAGGTCTCCTGTTAAGATTCTGGTTTTGGATATTAGATTTTTCATGTCCGTTAAGGTTTGTCTTATGTAGTTGGGTGTTGCCAGGTTAGGTGGATGTACATTTATGATTGTTACCTCTTCCTCTAGAATTTTTCTCTTAACCAGTACATAGTGGTCTTCTTCATTTAGCTTGATCATTCTTGGCTTGCAGTTGAGAGTGTCTGAGGACAGGAGTGCTACCTCTGCTTTTTTCTGAGGTGCTGGGGCATGTAGTATTGTTAGCTTAGTGGTTCTGCCCCCTAGTCTGTGCAGGGATTTCAGCTGCACTTTGATCCCAGGCCATATGCCAGCCTTGGGCTGGGTCTGAAGGTGTCCAGTGGGTGCAGGGGACAGGGGCAGCTCTCTTACACACTTGCAGGGCCTGGGCTTGGTGTGAGTCTATAGAGGTGGAGGGGTCCACAGAATGTGGAGGAATGTCTCACTTATGTTGTGGGCCTGGGCTGGATCTAGAGAGGTCCAGCATGTGCAGGGGAGCATGAAAGCTCTCCCTCAAGCTCTGGCCTTGCTGTGGGCTGGGTCTGGAGGGGTCCAGAGAGGGCAGCAGAAGTTGTCACTCATGTGGTGGGTTTAGGCTGGCTCTTGAGGGGGGGGGTTCTGAGAACACTGAGGAAGGTTTCACTCATGAGGTGGGCCTGGGCTGCATCTGGAGAGGTCCAGCAGGTGCAGGGAAGTGCAGAAGCTCTCTCACGCACTCGCCAGGCATGGGCTTGGGCTCTATGAACGTATTTTCTATGATGTTTGTGTTGTGTCCTTGGTTTTCACTCACTTTTATCAATGTTACATTATTCTTTTCATCTAGTAGTGGGTTCAGGAGAGAGCAGAAGCTCTAGCACACACTTGCAAGACCTGGGGTTGGGCGGATTTGGAGTGGTCTTGAGAAAGCACCAGAAGTTCTTAGTCACAGGGTGGGCTGTGCTGGCTCTGGAGGGGCTGAGGAGGTCCAGAGAACATGGGTAAAGGTCTCTTTCATGCAGGGGTCCTGGGCTTGGTCTAGTGGGTGCAGGAGAGAGTAGAAGCTCTGGATTAGTTTGTTCTTTTCTTTGTTCCTCATTTTTATCCTGTGTTTAACTGCTGGCCCTTCCTGGCAGCTTCTTTCTCTAGGTGTTCATGATCTTATTTTTAATGTCCTAAACGCTGGTTTAGTGGTCACAAATTTCTTAAGTTGTTCTTTGTCATGAAAATAACTTATTTTACAATCACTTTTGGAAGTTTTGTGGGGCACATCAATCTGGACTGAAGTTTTCCTTCAGGGCTTGAAATAACTCACTCCTATTTCCTTGATTTGCGGGTTTGTGATGAGAAGCCTGCTGTGATGTTCATAGGCTTTACTTCGTATGTGACAGGTTTCTTTTCTCTAGCTGCTTTTAATATTTTTTTGTGATGAATTTTGTTTTAATTGAAGAACAAAGAGCAATGAGACAGTTTCAAATCAAATTGGTAGAACAGACTCAATAATACACGGTATAGTTTTCGTAGTAACTTTTTGTTCTACAGGGTGCATACGTGATAATGTATTTACAAACACAATTAGAGAAGATGCTGCTAATCAACAAATTAAGACAATGTAGCTGTACACCTTTTTTAAAAAGCTGAATTATAGTACACTTTCAATAATTGATACTTTTTACACTGTTATCTTCCTTGTGGTTATCCATAGTACAAGAAGCAGACAAGATATCCTGTCCAAACACTATTAGTGCAAATTTTTCTTCTCATACAATTACACAAAAGTACTGCATATTTATCCTAACTATACTGTTTACTGCATATCTATCCTAACTGTACTGTTTATACAAACAGGATGTTTCTTCTTTTGTATCCCTTTTGTTTAGTTCTGTCAGAGATGGGTATTCTGTTTTCATTCAATTATTGTAGGTGATTGAATTCAGAGAAACAATCCAACACAGTCTAGCAGTCCACAATAGTAGGGGGTTATCCAAAGAATTTGTTGACTAGAGCCATTTACAGCTCAACTTATTATTATGGCCTTATTTTATATGCATAATTTTTATACTTTTCTGATGGATGGTTAAGACCGAGATAAAGCAAGACCTATATAACAAAAAACGTAACTGCTGTATCTGATGACATCAGTCAAGTCCCCTCAGGATCTATCCTGTAACTCCGTACCTTGGCTGACACTGGCAAAGGATCTACTTTGTTGATCCTTTGCCAGTGTCAGCCATGTGGATGAGTCGTATCCATTGCTTGACCTATTTGGTCTCTGTGAGAGCCTGAGAGAAAGTTTTCTCTCCATGTGACTCTCCTCAGGCACACTATACATTATTGATCACATTCCTTTGCGGTTCTATAATCGAACAGAAAATTTGGGGCACAACTGAGTTCCATGATGTTACAGTACAGGTTATTCTATGTCCAGAGTCTTCCCTGACCTTGAAAGGCGAGGGCCAAATGTTGGCTGACCTTGCAGCTGTTCCATTTCTCCAATTTTTGATTTGCAAATTGAGGTTGTTAAATATCCAGAACAGAAGCTGAATATTACCCTGCAACATATGCAGTTTGCTTTACCCTATCTGTCTAAATATCAAACATCTTAGGCATAATGTGGAGCAGATATTTTTCATCAATTACTGATGTATTGAACTTTAAGTTCTTACAGAATATGAGGAAAAATTTAAAAGATAGTAATATACACATATTACACAGAAATTTAGAAATCTAACCATACACAGCCTTGTTGCAGAGCAGTCCTGTAACTTTTTCTTGTCTTTTTTCCTCATTTATTACTCATAAAAAAAGTTCACTTCTGAGACAGTATGGTAATAATAGGTATGTCGGGACAGGAAGTATGTATTTAGCAGAGCAGAATAACAGGCATTCCAAGTATAACCCTTCAATTACACATTGCTGTCTTTAGTGCAGTTGCTTGGTATCAGCATATATAGACAGTCAGGGTGAGAATCCTATCATTTAACTGCTACTTTCAAAAACCTGATGATGTTTCTTCAGATCATTGCCTTGCCATCTTGTGTATACAAATGTATGGCTTTGTCTCTGTCGTATTTCCCAGCATTTCTCCTTACACCTTCCTTGTCATCCAGTCCTCAAATTCTTGCTTTCCTTTCAGTTGTGCTATACCTTTCCATTTGTATTTCTTCTTTTGATTTCTTATACTAGGGAGACTATATGATATTTGCACATGTGGGTCTGGTTTATTTCACTTAGGAGTATATGTTCAAGCGGAATCTACTTACATATAAATGTTTCAAGTTTACCATTCTTTACAGCTGAGTCATATTCCATTGTATAAAAATACCACATCTTTTTCAACCATTCCTGATGGGATAGCCACCTTGGTTGTTTCAAGAATTAGCTATCACAAATTGTGCTGCTATAAACATAGGTACACATATATCACTATGATATGATGTTTTCAGTTCTTCCAGGAAAATTCCAAGACAGATAGCTGGCTTGAATTGGATTTCCAATCCCAAATTCTTAAGGAATCTCCACACTGATTTCCATAATGGTTGCATCAGTCTACATTCCCACAAGCACTGGAGAAGTGTTCCCATTTCCACACATCCTCTCCAACATTTGTTGTTGGTTGATTTCTTTATGATAGCCATTTTTTCTGGAATGAGAATGAGATGGTATCTCAGCATTGTTTTAATTTGCATTTCATGGATGGCTAGTGATGTGGAGCATTTTTTCATATATTTATTGGCTTCTTTAATTTTGTTATCTGAGAAGTGTACATTCATCACAGATGCCCATTTCTGGATTGGGTCTTTAAATTTGAGGGCCCTAATGTATTTCAGTTCTTTATAAATTCTAGACAGAAGACCTTTGGGTGACTACTTATTAAGATTTTTTTGAAATTTGTGAATTGTCTTTACACTTTATTTCTTTTGATGTGCAAAAACTTCTCCTTAAGTGTTGGTCCTAGTTGTTAATTCTTTCAAGTGTTTTCTGTGTGAATACATGTTTGTTCATGAACTCTTTGCCTACCCTATGCCTTCAAGATTTACTCCTATTTTCTCTTCTAGGAGATTGAGCGTTTCTGTTTTCATGTTTAGATCTTTAATTCATTTTGACTTTAGCTTAGTGCATGGTGATAGACCTGGGTCAAGTTTTAGTTTCTGGTATGTAGAAAGCCAGTTTTTGCAGGACGATTTGTTAAATAGGCTGTATTTCTTCCAGTAAGAGTGTTTGACCCCTTTGTTGAAGATCAGGTGGTTGAGTGTGCTCAGAGAGGCCTCTGTATCTTGTAATCTATTCCATTGATCCTCAGGTTAATTTCTTTGCCAATACCATGTTGATTTTATCACAGTAGCTATGTAGTATAATTATAATGCCTCCTGCCTTGTCTTTGTTGGCCAGGATTGCCTTGGGTATGCTAGGTCTTTTTGGGTTCCAAATAAATTTTAGGAACGATATCTCTAGGTTTGGGAGGTATGTTGGTGGCAATTTTATAGGCATTGTTTCTATAGTGTCCCTCTCAGTGTGTTTTTTGTGTAGAAGAATTCTACTGACTTTTGAGTACTGACTTTCTATCCTGCTACGTTACTTCATTTTTGAGTCAATTCTAATAGCTTCTTGGTGGAGTTTTTGGGGGTCATTGAATTAAAGTATTATGTCATCTTTAAATAGTGATAATTTAACTTACCTATTCTTATTCCTTTTATTTCTCCCTCTCGTCTAATGGCAGTAGCTAATGATTCCACAACTATATTGAATAGGAAGTGTGACAGAGGTCATCCTTGTTGTACCAGATCTGAGAGTAAAGGATTCCATTCTTTCCCATTTAGAATTATATTAGCTGTTGGGCCGGGTGTGGTGGCGCATGCCTGTAATCCCAGCACTAGGGAGGCTGAGGCAGGAGGATTGTTGTGAGTTCGAGACCAGCCTGAGCTACAAAGTGAGCTTAAGGCCAGCCTGAACTGCACAGTGAGACCCTGTCTCAAAAAAAAAAAAAAAAAAAAAAAAAAAAA
>PVKA01045453.1:0-15532 GCA_004027165.1 Ctenomys sociabilis
AAAGGAACTACAGAATAATGTACAGGACTACAAGATAAACCCTGAGAGGACTTCACTGACCACATAGGAAATATAAAGTTCATGTGTTGGTATATAAGTCTTGATCTACCTAGGTCTTAACCATCCAGCAGAAAAGTATAAAAATGAAGTATACATCGTGAGGCCATAATATTAAGCTGAGCTGTAAATGGCTATGTTCAACAATTTCTTTGAATAACTCGCTATGGTTGTAGAATACTGGACTGTGTTGGATTGTGGTGTCGAGTTCAAGCACTTAATTTAGTTGAATGTCAATGGAGTGCCCTCTTTTGACAGGTGTAGACAGAGGAAGGGGTGTAGAAAGAAAAAATCATGATGTGTGTGTATAGACAGTACAGCTGGGATAGATAACGCTGTGCTTCTACATAATTCTATGAGAGGCAAGATCTGCACTAATGGTGGTTGGACAGGATATTATGTCGGCTTCTAGTACTATGGTCATCCACTAGGAAAATAGTTATTGAATTTTTGATATAATTCAGGTATAAAAAATAAGATAAATAAGCAGCTACACTCTTAATTCACTGATAAGAGATATCTGCTAAAATAATATCTGTAAATATAATATCATGTATGCACCTTGTACGATACCAAAACGTTAGGAAAACAGTTTGCAATGTATTAATTTATCGAATCTGTACAGTTAAGGTGTCTTGAAACTGTCTGATTGACATTTGTACTTCAATAAAATAAAAAAATTTAAAAATAAATAAATAAATAAAAATAAAAAGCAGATAGAAAAGGTGACATGATTGAATACCCACGAAGAAAAGGATAAACATTACTTCATACCATAAGTTAAAATGAACTTTTTGAGTTTTGGTTTTTTTTTTTTGGTGGAATCAGGTTTTGAACTCAGGCCCTTGTGCTTGCCAGGGAAGCACTTATTCCACTGAGCCATCTCACTGGCTCCTAAAATGAATTTTTAATAAAATATAGACCTGTATATAATAGATAAACTATAAAAAATCACACACAAGAAGTAAGAACAATACCTAAGAGTATTTGTGATTTTATACTGACAAATACTTTATCTAAGAAAAATAATCAGAAATCACAAATCAAATCACTGACAAAATAGACTAAAAATTTAAAGTTTCTACCCCTTGAAAGAAATTTTAAGGAATCAAACATTATATAAAAAGAAAGCACAACATAGGGGTAAATATCTGTAAAACATCTAAAGAATTTTTATGAAAAATATAAAGAGTAATAATTAAAAAATCAGAATATAAGCATCTCAATAAAAATGTTTATATAATTCAGAGATGGTGTCAAGGAAGATAAATGAACCAACACATAAGAAATGAATCAATACAAACATTTTTATTTACCAAGAAAATTTTGTTTTGTTAAAACAAAACGTGATATCACCTCAGCAACTCTTAGCTGTGACAAAAGGTTAACAACTTAAGCAACAACCCCACCCAAGGTACTCTTAATAGAAATAGAAATTTGTGTTCACACAGGAGACTGTATGCAAATGTTCATAGCACCTTTACTAAAATAGTCAAAAACTAGAAATGACCCAAATAGCCATCAACTGGGGAACAGATGAACAACACGCAGTTCTCATTACTAAGGAAACCTTCTCACAAACAAAGAGAAACAAACTAAAATACAATAACAGGAGTAAATCTAGCATTAAGTTAGAGAAAAAAGACTGGTATTGGTTATAAATTATTCCATTAATCTCATTATTTTCAATCTTGAAAAAGTAAAATTACAAGATTAAAAATAAAATCAATAGTTATTAGAGGCTACAAGTAATAGAAAGACATTGATTCCACAAGAACATGAAATGCTTTAAAATGGAAATGTTTTATACATTGACATTTTTGTTGGTTACATGAAAGTATATATTAGTCAAAATCCATTGAGCTCTATACTTAAAATGGTTTTACTTTCAAGAATCTGTTTTTTCAAGTTATAAATAGAATATAATATATTAATTTTGTGAAAATTCCCTCCCACCTAAGCATACACAGGCGTTTAGAATATTTTCTATTCCTGCCAACCACTATTACATCCTTCCACTGCACATGCACTTCCAGAAACAAGATGTATATCAGGCAGGTAGATCTCAATATAGTGATACCACTTTGCACTTTCAAGATTGTTTTTACTCCCAAATGAAAGCATCAACTATATCTTAATTGTTGTAGATATTAAAATAATTTGGATATTGCTCCATATCAACAGATATACATCACTTTACTCATGCTACATAAAATTATGCTGAACATTTAGGTGGTTTGAAATTTTTATTATGTCTAATGGTGCAATGGCAAAAAATCTGTGGACATGCTTTGGCTAGCTTACTTTCAAGCATCATATAGAAACCAAGAGTTGATCATCTTTCCATGTAGGATATTACATGTTTTATTTTAGTAGACATTATCAAATTTTACTTCAAAAAAAGATGTGGTTTCAATCCCTGGTTCCACAAAAAAAAAAAAAAATGGAAAGAAATTTTCTCAAACATAGTATCTAATCATCGGGCAAGCTTCCCAAAGTAGAAGAAATGAACAAAATTTTTGGATATGTGCATATTCCAAAAAAATGCATGGCTGCATCACAAATAACTAGAAATTTTTAATAGAAAAATGACAAAAAAGAAATAAAGAGGACACAAAAAAAGTAAAATACAACCTGTATTTGTGGATTAGATTAATCAAAGTTACTAAAATGTCCATGTTTCCCAGTGAAATCTATAGATTCAATTCCTATCAAAATACCAATGACATCCTACACCTCAATAGTAGAAAAATAAAGCTAGCCCCATAATCCCTCCCCAGAAACACAAATCAACTGAAAATGGATAAAATACTTACGTACAGGGCCTGAAACAAATTACTAGATGAGAATGTGGAAAATACTAAGAATGGTCAAAGATTATTCAGATTCAATTCCAAAAGCACAGGAAAAAATACCAAGCCTAGACAAAGGGAGTTACATCTGAATGAAAAGCTCCTGAACAGTACAAACAACAGACCTCAGAGAAAAAAATACAACCTACAGAATGGAAGAAAATATTTACAAACTATGCATATGCTAAGGGGTTAATAACCAGGATATATATGGACCTTCAAAAATCCAATAAAAAATGAATAACACAATTAAAAAGTGGGCAACACATAAGGCGTAATGACACATGCCAGTTATCCCTGATACTCAAAAGGCTGATTTAGGAAGACTATAAACACAAGGCCAACCTGTGCAATGCAAAGTATTACTATGGATGTGGAAGAAAGGAACCTGTTGCACACTGCTAATGATTTGTAAATTACTATACTCCACTTTGGTAAAGAATATAGAGATTATTCAAAAAATTAATAATAGGAGTATCATACCATCTAGCCATCTCACCACTTGGCATACAGCCAAAGGGCTGGAAATCTGTAGAACAAAGAAATATCAGCACTTCCCCATTTGCTGCAACACTATGCACCATAGCCAAAAAATACAAGCAAGCTGAAGAGTGGTTATAGAAAGCTAGCACATATACAACAGATCACTATTTAGTCACAAAAATAAAATAAAATCCTGTCTTTTGAGACAAGATAGATGGAACTAGAGATTGAATGAAAAAAGCCAGTCATAGAAAGACAAGGCTGAACAATCTCCTACATAAATAAAACAAAAATTGTTCATGTCAGGGATAGTAGCCTACATCTGAAATTCTAGCCCTAAGGAGACTCAGACAGGAAGACCACAAGTTAGGGCCAACCTGGGCTATGTAGCAAGCCCCTGTCAAAAAAAAAAAATGTTGATCTTCCAAGTTGAAAGCAAAATGGTAGTTACACAAAGTCAACTGAAGTGAGAGGAAAGAAGATAGGAGCAAGATCAATCGATGTATGCTAAGTCACAGTTAAGGAAGAACAAGTTCTAGTTCACTGCTTTGCAATAAGGGGATTCCACCAGGGGAAACTCTTGGCTTCCCTGGGTTACACTGAATGAATTATGTTGGTCTTCACAAAAAACACATAATGATTATTTATATATGAATGATGAAGCTTCTTAATATTTTTATTATATGTTTTCAAAAGGGCAAAAGGCAGGGCATGAGTTGGACAAATCTGCTGTAAACCATGTATATTCTTTTTCTTAGAAATACAAAAGAAAAGATTTTGCATGTGTTCCCTGTAGGGAAATGGTAAATGTTTCAAGACAAGCAAGAGGTGATCAAACTACAGAGTAAGGACGCGGAGAGAGCTCAGCAGCATAAGCACCTCCCTGGCAAGGGCAAGGTCCCGTGTTTCATCCCTGGTGCCAAACTATACAGTTAATATTTTTAAATTCTTATAATAAAAGACACATTAAACCCCTCAAAGTCCTCACTCTCAACACTTATCCCATTGTTTTTGCCACTTTCTGAAACAGTTCTCAAAGTCCTTTTTCATGGATGTCATTGAGTATTATAATAATCATTTTTAAAAAGCGAGGCGGCCCACGTCTGTTATCCTGGCAGTAGGGAGGCTAACGCAGGAGGATCATTGCGAATCTGAGTCCAGCCTGAACTGTGTAGTGACACATCTCAAAAAGACTGAAAAAAAAAATCGGTGACTGCTACTGCCATGTACCACCAGTGGAAACCTCTGCAGCATGCCTTAATCCACCCTACTCTTCACATCTGCTGTGTGCAGCTTCTGGCTCATCCCCAAAGTTACACTGGCCCTCAGGGGTCCCCGTTTTGAGTCAATTCATGACATTGATGATGGCATAAAATGCAGCTACAATCACAAAAGAAGAGTCGCAGAACTTCTTGAGAAAGTGGCAAGAATGATGAAATAGGTGTGTGTAAAGCAAGAGTGAGTATTCTGAGGGAGATTATTGGCAGTGAGTATTTTATTGAGATAATTTTTTTCTGTATTTTAGGGAAGGGCCTCCAGGGTGTTCAGGGTCTCACTACTAGATTGGACTCATAGAGACCCTCCTGTTTACAGCCTCCCATTGCTGGGATTACAGGTGTGCGCCACCATGCCCAGTCTCAATCCCCATGTCAGCGTGTCCCAGGGGTGGGGCCTGCACAGCAGACCTGGGAATCCAACTCCCAGCCCCTGCCCCTGCTTGCAGGTGCTTTAATCCACTAAGCTATTTGGCTAGCCTGAGATAAAACTTTTTAACCTAACCTAAAGTTTCACTTTTTTTTTCCTACCAAGGCATTGTCATGACACTAAAGAATTATTTACCCTTTTAAATATTCTTCATGGTATATAAAGTGTTGTAAAACTACAATAGAGTAAAAGTATGAGCACTCATAATTCTTTCAAAATTTATCTTTAAAAAACTAAATTAAGCAAGTTAACATAGATACTGGCATATAGACAGATGTACAGACAATTGAATTGAGAGTCCAGAAATAAATTAAAACATATAAGGGTGGGAGAAAAACTCAAGAAGAAAGAATCATTGTTTCAACATTAAATACCGGAACAAATGAATGTCCATATACAAAAGAATAATGTCAGACCCCTGCCTCACACCATAAAAAAGATTATCTCAAAAATTGATCTCAAATGGCCTAAATGTAAAAGTTCAAATTATAAAACTTGTACAAGAAAGAACAAGTGTCGCTCTTTGCAGTCTTGGAGTAGACATTGGTTTACAGATATGATACCAAAATCTCATCAACCAAGTAATAAATAAACTGGATTTCATGAAAAACTTTTATGCTGCAAAAGGCATCACTCAGAAAGTGAAAAGAGAGCAGTAGAAAATTTTGAAAACCATGTTTCTGATAAGAAAATGACAGATTTTTATTATTATAACTCAGTGACAAAAAAAGAACAACTCCCTGGGCTCACGAGATAGTTCAGTGTTCTAAAGTCTCTGCTTAGGCAAGCTTAGGAAAGCACAGGGACTGTAGTTTGATCTCTGCATGCCCCGCCCCCAGGGTAGGCTGAGCAGGCCACACACACAAAAAAAAAAAATTCCCTGAATAATAGAGCAAAGGATTTAAAAATACATTTCAGCAAAGTTCAGCCAATGTGTGTATAGACGGTACAGTTGGGATGGATAGCACTGTGCTTCTACATAGTTCTGTGGGAGGCAAGATCTGCACTGGTGGTGGTTGGACAGGATATTATGTCGGCTTCTAGTACTACAGTCATCCACTAGGAAAATAGTTATTGAATTTTTGATATAATTCAGGTATAAAAAAATAAGATAAGTAAGCAGCTACACTCTTAATTCACTGATAAGAGATATCTGCTAAAATAATATCTGTAAATATAATATCATGTATGCACCTTGTACAATACCAAAACATTGTGAAAATAGTTTGCAATGTATTAATTTATCGAATCTGTATGGTTAAGGTGTCTTGAAACTGTCTGAGTGACATTTGTACTTCAATAAAATAAAATAAAATAAATAAATAAAAAAGTTCAGCCAATGGTTCCAGTACACATAGCAACAGATGCTCAAAGACAGGCACCAGAGACATCCAAGTTGAAGCCTGAATGAGGTCTCCTCATGCCCACCGAGATGGTTGTCATCAAGAAGACACTTAAGCATTCAATATTGTAGCTGCCCTGCTAACCTGAATGGAAGCTGTTTCATTCCTATTTTGTCTTTTTTCTCATTAAAATGAATTTTAAAAAGACACTTGAATACTAGAGAAGATGTAGGAAAACTGAGAACCCTAACCTCTGCTTGAGAGAAAATGGTGAAGCTGCTTTGGAAAATTGTATGGTAGTTTCACAAACATAATTAAGAGTTATTGAAAGCATGCAATAATATTCAAGTATTTGTCCAATCATGCATAAGTACATCTATCAATCTGAGTAACAGATTTGATAATAAAAATATGTGCTATACAGGCCAGGGAGATGGCTCAGTGGAATAAGTGCCTCCCTAGCAAGCACAAAGGTCTGAGTTCAATCCCTGGTTCTGAAAACCACTTATTTTGAAAATCTGTAATATATGTATTGTTGTATGTTACCCTGTTTATTTCTTTGTATCTGCTATTTGTTTTTGCTTTTGTCTTTACTCTTCAAAAAAATAAAATAAAAATAATAAAATAAAAACATACACAAGCCAATCAAAAAATATGGTGTTACTTAAACAAAAAATACTGTTACAGTAAAAAACATAGTCTTTAATCTTCCTCAGAACACTCTCACTTGCTTTGACCACATTTACCACATCACTTTCACCACTTTCTAAAGTTCCAAAAGTCCTCTTTTGTGAGTATTGAGAAAGTGTCATTTTAAAAATACACTACAATGACTCTTGCTGCCGAGTGCCACCCTATGGAAAGGAAGGCTGCTGTGGGGCATCGTCACCCACCTAAGTCACCAGATCCAGCCCTGCGCAACTGCTGGCTCTTTCCCAGAGTCAAAGTGGCCATGAAAGAGAACCAACTTAACTCAATTCAAATATCAAGGCAGCTACAACAATGTAAATAAAATCACAAAAAAAGATCTTCCAAGTCTACTTCAGAAAATGGTAAGAATGTCGGGATAAGAGGATTCAATCTCCTATTGATACATAACAATTACACTGATCTTAGAGATTTTGTACACATCCACATCAAATCTTGATCCTTTTTACAATCACTTCCTTCAAAATCTCCCCTTCTCCTCCTTTTCTAGGTCTTCTTTCCACCCCACAGTCTACTTTCCTGTTTCCTACTAAAGCTCTTATTCATTATGGATTTATGTTTTGATCCTCTGCCATTAGAGAGGCCATACAATATTTAACCTGCTGCGTCTGATTTAAGTCATTTAATGTTCTGTTCTTAAGATGTATCTATTTTCCTACAAATGACTCAAATTTATACTTCTTTATGGCTACATACACTACTATGTTATTCACCATATTATCTTTATCCACTGTTATGGTTAGATCTAACATGTGACCCAAAATTTGCATGTACAAGAAAAGGCATTTGGATCAGGGGGGAATGTGTTCAGCAGTGGATCCACCCATTGATCAACTGAGTCCATAACTGTGTTTTCTGAAGGCAGGGCCTGGTGGGGTCGGTCAGTGGGGCATGACCTGACAGAGCATATTCTCTGGCCACCATGAGGTGAACAGCTTTCTCTGCCATTCCATCTCTCATACGTTTTCTGTCTTGGAGTCAGATGACCACAGAGTGAAACTATGAACCAAACTAAACTTTTCCTTTAGACTATGGTTCTGGATATTCTGTGTAGCAATGGGATAGTGGCTAAGACATCTGTTCATCTGTCCGTGGGTATACAGGCCACTTCCAAAATTTGTGAACTATACTGCTATAAACTTGGACTGCATATTACTGCAGTATGACAATTTAACCCTTTCAGAAAGACACCCAGAAGAGACATAGCAAGTCAAATACAATAAAATACAATTTCAAGATTTAGTTTTTCTAAGAATCTCCACATTAATCTCCATAGTGGTTGTTCTAGTTTATGTTCTCACCAATAGTGTAGGAGGGCTTCTTTTTCCCTAAAACCTCCCAAGCATTTGCCATTTTTAGGGTCCTTAATAATAGCCATTCTTACTGCACAGTGGACCCCTAAACTTTGTGGGAGTTTCATTCCTAGAGCATCCACAAATTCTGAAAAACTGCAAGTTTCAGATATGGTCAGAAAAAAATGTCTGTTTTTCTAGCTTAAACCCTAAATATGCTATGTCTCCCTCACTTGTATAATTTAATTTAATAAAATATTGTGTACTTAGTATAATAATTTAATTCAATAAAAATACTGTATAGTAGTTCAATCTTCTGCTTCTTGAACTCATTGTCAGAAGCTTCAGAAGGTGCAAGGCATTTTTGGAGCATCTTAGATATCTTTGGGCTTTAAGAACAAAATTGGGACTACTCAAGAGCTACCTGCAGCACAGCAGTCTGTCATGATGCAGAATGGTGGTGCAACTGCTGGAGAAACCTTACAGGGCAACAGCCAGTTGGGAGAAGGAGAACTGAATGAATTCTCTGATTCATGACTTGCAAACCTCCCACCAACAAAAACAATTTTGGAGAGTATTACAGTTTTCAATGAATTGCAGGGGTTTGTGTAAATAATTATTAGTTTAGCTCAAAGAGGAAATCCCCAAATTTCTGAAGCTGAGAACTCTAAACTGCTACTACTTACTGGCTAAGCACCTGGCTGACAAGAGCAAGGTCCTCAATTCTACTCCTGGTACCAAAAAAAAAAAGCTAAATTACTACTTCCTGGAAATATATTGTAATAAGATGAATTTTTTCTGTTGTTTTGATTTGCATTTCTCTAATAGACAGAGATGCTGAACATGTTGTCATCTACTTATGGCCATTTATATTTCTTTTGAGAAATTTCTATTTCTTTCAATTGCCCATTTTTATTAGGTCTTTTATTTGTGGATGGTTTATTTTAGTTTTGCTGTTGTTGTTCTTTTTGTTTGTTTGTTTGTTTGTTTTGTTTACAAGGCAAGATCTCATTATGTAGTTCAGGCTGACCTTGAGCTCACAGGGATACCTCCTGCCTTAGCCTCCCAAGTGCTGTGGTTATAGGTATGTGGCACCATACTTGACCTGTTTTAGTATTTTATGTTTTAGATATTAATCCTCTATCTGAGGAATAGCTGGAAAAATATTTTCACAATGGAATATTATTCAGCTACAAAAAAGGATAAATTTGAGGCTTTTCTCAGTAAATGGATGCAACTAGAGACTATATCCTTAAGTGAAATAAATCAGACCTACATGTGCAAACATTGTATTGTTGTCTCCTTAGTGAAAGATCCTGGAACAGTAAATAAAATCTGAAGGGTCCAATTGATATTGTGAAGAGGGAATGAACCTGTTCAAAAGGAAAGAATTACTGAATTGAAGAGAAGAGCAAGAGAGGGAGTGGGGGAAAAAGATGGATCTACATATTTAAGCAGAATGCTTTGGACAGCTGTACTGGGTGTTTCTACTGTCCTATGGAAAGGAACAGTTAATGCTTTGTTTTGTCCTCTTTTTTCAGTTCTGCATTTTCTCTCTTCTTCATTTCTTATAATTTTTTTCTTTCTTCTTCCCATTTTCCATGCATATATTTGGTAATCTGAACAACTAATTGGAAAACAACACTGTTGAATTCATATTATTTTGTTTAGTGAAATCCTGTATCAGTTGTATTTTTTTCTTTTTTATCACTATTTTGTATTCTCTTTAAAAAAAAAAATCTTGACCTTTAATTTGTCGCTTCACTCTATTCATTGCTTCCTTTGGTATGTAAAAGCTTTTTAACTTGATGTAATAGCATGCATTGATTGATAGTGTTATATCCTGTGTAACTGAGATTCTGCTCATGAAGTTCTTACTTATGCCTAAGTCTTCAAGAGATCTACCAATCTTTTTCTTCCAACAAATTCAGTTTCTGTTCCTATGTCTACATCCTTGATCTATTTTTATTTGATTTTAATGCAGAAACCCCGTAGATGTTCTTACCTGATTTAAATATTGCAGAATGTATATATGCATATGAATATCACACAGTACTACACTGACATCTAGTTTTTATAGTTCTCTATATGTTTTTAATTAATTTGATTTAAATAAATAAATAATAAAGCATGAGTTTGAAAATAAGAAACAACACTCATGGTGGTTGGACAGGATAGTATGTTGGCTTCTAGTACTATGGTCATCAACTAGGAAAATAATCATTGAATTTTTGATATAATTCATGTATAAAAAACAAGATTAGTGAGCAGCTTCACTCTTAATTTACTGATAGACATCTGCTAAAATAATATCTGTAAATATATTATCATATATGCACCTTGTACGATACCAAAACATTATGAAAACAGTTTGCAATGTATTAATTTATCGAATCTGTCTCATTAAGGTGTCTTAAAACTGATTGCTATTTGTAGGTCAATAAAATAAAAAAATTAAAATTAAAAAAAATAAAAAAACAAAAACAAAGAAGAAACAAAACAAGCATTAAAATGTAATAGAATTATGCACACTAAAATAATAGTAAACCAGCAAGCTATGATATTAAGTGAATGTACAAGGCTTCTAGGGATAAGGGTATCAGAATAATAAATTATATGTTCATGTGTTAGACACAACAGCCATATTAAAAAGTAAAACATGTTCAGTAAACTGAAAATCCTTATTTAATGAGGACAAAATCTAATAAATGTGCAAGCTATCATACTGAAAACAAAGCATTGAGAAAATTTTAAAAATAAATAAGTTGAAAACATAATCATCCAGATATTGAAATATTTAACTTGTCAAGACATTGGTAATTTCCAAATTGATTAATGTACACTTAACAATCCCTGCTAACTAACTTTTTTTTTTTTTTTTTTTTTTTTTTGAGGAACCGGGGATTGAACTGCCAGGGGCTTTCTTTGCCAGGGAAGCGCTTATTCCACTGAGACATCTCCGTGGTCCCATGTCTTGAGAAATTGACAAGCTGGACTTTTAACATTTATTTGGAGATACAAACAACTAATAATAAACAATAAAACAATTATGGAAGCAGAACAAAGTTGAAAATTACCAAGTATCAAAACCTTTCTCTTTTTACTGATGTATTTATGTATTTGGTATAGGTTTTCACTGTGCAGCTTGGACTCATAGTGATCCTCCTGTCTCAGCCTTCCCAGCACTGAGATTACTGGTGTCGACACCACGCCCAGTTTTGGTGGTGGGCTTGGCATGGGGTCGGCACAGCACATGGTACCGGAGATTGAATCCAGGACCTCTCACCTACAGGCAGGTGCTTAGACCACCAAGCTATCTCCTCAGCCCAACCTTCCTAACCTCAAACTAAAAGCACCACAAAGTCCATCAAGGTGCCACATATATGAGTTCTGACTTATATCATCTTTTGTTGGTAGAGGGTCAGAACCATGGTGTGAACGTAGGAACTACTCGAGCAGGAGAAACAAGCTTACCTTAGGGATGCAGTACTCTCTGAATCTCAGGTCACAGGTTGCTGCGCGGGGCACGTTGTTAGGGATGAGGTCGACGTACCTCTGGACCTCATGCACCATGGCATCGGTGTAGGGCATGCGGCTCCTGTCCTGCATGCAGGGGCTCCGCTCTCGGCCAATCACGCGGTGGATCTCTTCTTGTACTTTAGCTGATAAGACACAGAAGAGGAACGATAGGATAAGGAGATAAGGCATCACTGGCGCAGCAACACAAGCCTGTATGAAGCTTGATGAGAGTGTGCCAACAGCATCAGGAGCTGGCTACACCTAGAACTAGAGAGAGAAGCCCTATGCCACAGGCACACATGACCCATCTACAGTCTAAGTACTAAGGTAAGTCCACAGTCACCACACGTTACATGACAATTGATACAAATAAAAATGATGACATATTTCAATATATAATTACCCTATATATATATGGACACAAAAAAATTACTGTCCTTGCAGAAAGAAAACTGAGAAACAAGTACTAATTTTGTATAAAAGTAATAATGGTCCTTTTAAAGTTTAAATTCTCCATTTAACTCACAAGAATTCAAATGGAAGATAGTCATTTTTGTCTACCTTTCAACAAAACTGAACTTTGTGAAGAGTACTACAGCTTTTTGAAAGAAAGAAAAGTTGTTTTATCAAATACTGGTGGTTATATCCTGGAAATTCCATACTTGTAGAGTTAAAGCTATCTCCTCTCCATAAGCCTTTCGTCATGGTGGAATGATACCCTGGCTTCAAGCTGCACACCATGCTTCTATTGAAAATTTAATTTAGAAAATTACATTGGTAGTTACAATTCCAGAAACCAATTACTTCTTCTGTTTGTAATTATATTTTCCCATTAAGCTTGGTAGATCAAGGTGTTCTTCCACAACAGACGAAATTTGTGAAATACAACTATTTAATCAGTTTGATTTTTGTACAGTCTTAGTAACCTAAGTTACTTTGCTGTTCTGTTTTTGTAAAGCAAATGAAATTATACAATAAGATTTTGACAGTATAGCTTGTCCATATAAAAATACATGATAGAGTGCCTTGTTCCAGCTAAAAAAGGTTTAAATTCTACTAACAGATCTGTATGTGTAGTTGTGTTTGTGTGCATTGTGAGGGCTTATTTCAAGTTGCAGTGGTATGCATCACATCCTCATGCTTCTCAAGGATGCTCACTGTACCTTGTTAAGAGTTTCTTCCACAATTTAGGTTCATATTCATACATAATGACTATTTCTGTTACTTGATAGTACTAATTGTAGACAATTCCTAGAACTTCCTAGTAATGGTGATGAGGACTTAAATCTGTATCACTGCCTCACGCAAAATATACACACGCCAAATACACACTTCCCCTCACTCCATGTTTCTTAATATAATTATACCATAATTCATATTATACCAATATTCATTGTATATATCAATATGTCACAAATTTATTGTTCATGGTTAAAACACCTGGAATTATACTTTTTGTGGGGTTTTATTTCTTTATGTGTTCCTTTGTTTTATGTTTTAGTACAGGGTCTACAGGGTCTCACTACACAGATGAGACTCATAGTGATTCTCCTGTTTTAATAGAAAAATAGCTGGAAAAATATTTTCACAATGGAGTAATATTCAGCTTTAAAAAAGGATGAATTTGAGGCTTTTCTCAGTAAATAAACGCAACTAGAGACCATATTCTTACATGAAATAAATCAGACCTACATGCATTGTCTCTTTAGAGTAAGAACCTGAAATAGTAAATAAAACCTGAAGGGTCCAATAGATAGTGTGAAAAGGGAATGGACCTGTTCAAATGGAAGGATTTACTGAATTGAGGAGGACAGGACAGGAAGTGGGGGAAAGAGATAAATATATCTATGTAAAAGCAGGAAGATTTGGACAATTTGTAATCCCTCCCAGTGCCGGGATTACAGGCATGCCACCACACCCAATCTCAACCACCATCCCAATACACTGCAGGGGTGGGGCCAGCACAGTACATGGGGGATCGAACCCTGGTCCCTGCATCTGCCTAAGCAAGTGTTTTAATCCACTGAGCCACCTGGCTGGCCCTTATCTTCTTTTTTGTACTTCTTGGACTTGAACGTCTCTATTTCAATGCTTAACTTTAGATGTGACTGTAGAATTCTAGCAAGTGCTCACATGCTTTAAGCACCTAGTAATAATTTTCTATTACTAACGGCATCAAATAATCTACCATTTCTCTCTGTTTTTTGGTGTCTCCCCTCACACTCAACTTTCCACCTGGTCCCTTCCAGGCCTGGTGCCCAGGGGCCTCTTTCATGAGCTTGCCTCATTCCTGGAGCGCATAACTTGCTCTACACTGGTTTCAGACATTTGGATGGAATACATCTTTTATCACCTTTCTGAAAAATTAAACAGAGAGAAACTTTTTGCCAGTTTCTAAGTACAAAAATATCATTGTATATGAATACACAAGATGACCACTGCTCTTAAGAGTTGCATCTGATTCTTGATCTTTGGATATGACCTGATTTGTGCCTGAAAGTTTCACTGATTTTTTGCTTTATTCTGGGTTCTAAAATTCCATAACTCCAAAATGTTTTCATTTTCTTCATTTTGCTTATCATTTGGTTAGAATTTTCTTTCCAGATGGCAAAAAAGGAGGTGTTTCCACTACCAGTGCTCATTCTCTGCACTCAAACCAGCTGCTGAATTTCAGGAACAAGGTGGAGAAAAGATCAGAGGGCCTCAGAACTGCAAGGACTCTCACTTAACCCTACTTCCAGCACTGAACTGCATTACTTCCCTGTCTCTTTGTGTCTCCAAATAGACCTTTGAGGTTCAGTTTCTAGACAGAGCCTCTCCTTCTGTTGGGAAACAAGAGTTACCTCATCAATGAAAAGGTAGAAGATACTGGCCATGGAGAGCCTCTTGCTTTTAGAACAAAACTACTCTTCAAGGTGCTCCAAGTGATGTTTAATTTGCATTTCACAGATGGCTAGTGCTGTGGAGCATTTCTTCGTGTATTTATTTGCTTCTAGAATTTCTTCCTCTGAGAAGTGTGTGTTCATTTCAGATGCCCATTTCTAGATTGGGTCTTTAAATTTTGGGACCCTAATATTTATTGTTTCTTTATAAATTCTAAAGAGAAGGCTTCTGTATGAGTGCTTATTAGTTAATCTTTTTCCCAGTTTGTGTGTTTTCTTTTCACTCTGTTGTTAATTTCCTTTGATGTGCAAAATTCATTCACCTACAATATATGAATGGCAATGGAATAACCATCTCTGACAAAAGTAAACAAAAAAGGAGGATATAAACAAATGTCCATTTGGTAGTGAAAAAAATATATATATATGTGTATATACAAAATAGATATACACATACTTTCTCTTAGTTCATTGAGAAGAAAGTTTTTTTCAGTTAATTCCACATCTTTATGCACATTTCCTTTTTCAAAGCTCAATTTTTAGTTTTATCAAAATGATATGCACACAACTGTACTTTGGCTACATGGCATCTTCCTTTTTTAAAACTAATATATAAAACATAGAAATTGTCCATATTAACATACTATCATGTGATATATATATATATATATATATATATATATATATATATA
>PVKA01045454.1:0-15527 GCA_004027165.1 Ctenomys sociabilis
AAAAAAACACTCCATGGTCACTCTTTTATGTTAAGTCTGAAATAGTTTATTTCATAAAAGAGAACATATGATTGTGGCTAGCATAAGTGGGGAGGGAGTGTGGAGTAGGGGAAGGATGGGGAAAGAATAGAGAGCAGGTAGTAAGCCAAAATTAGGAGCAAAATGTTTTGCTGCGTTAATGTGTAATATAATCAATAAAGGTAACTAATATTCTGTGCATTTAAGCAAAAAGAATGATTTTGACATAGTAAAATGAGAAATACTGGAGGAGGATATATATATCTATATATCTATATCTATCTATCTATCTATCTATCTATCTATCTATCTATCTATATATGATCTATACATTTGAAAATTCATGCATGTATCAACACAGTATGATTCCCATAAATCTCTCCAACTTTTATGTGTTCATATATCAGTAGAATTTAATTTAAAAATTAAGTACCTTATTAGCTTCTCATTCAATGTAGACATATTTTTGTAGTTAATAAAGTTTATTACTATTCCTAGGTGACTGTGAGTTACCCATTTCTTCTATAAGTAAGTGCTGAACTTTTTTCAGTTGCTTTACCTGCAAGATCTTTTTATTTTCTTTTCATTCCTGTTAAAGTGATAGGTTACAGATTAATATCTGAATGTTGATCCAATCTTTGATTGCTATGATAATTCTCAGTTGTGAATAATTTGCTACGTTTATATTTCTGGATGTAATTATAATTTTAAAGTGAAAATCTGGTATGTAATGGCATGCTATTTACCAGTGAAGCTATCTTCAAAATTAAGGTAATGAATGCAAAGTTTCTCAGAAGGTTTCCTCAACCCCACTGGTAATGCCTTTCTACAGATTTTCTTAATACTCTTTCCTTAGGTGGCCAATAGTTTATGATATGCCTTAAAAGTTCACTTCTTTTTCTAAGTAACATGCTATGCTTTATTTTTCAATCTCTATACCTTTTCTTGGACATAGGTGCTTTCAGTCTTTGGCCATTACAAAATATAGTGATTACATATGATTTTAGGGTTTTTAAAAATATGATCTACTTTTTTAAAATGCAGTAAATAGATTCTTAGAAGATTTTATTTTAAAAATCAATAAGAGATTTAAAGAAATACACAAAATTTCTTATCATGCACAATTTCTTACAAAGTCACCACATCATTAACATGTTGTATCATTTTAATATAATTGTTTTAGTGAATGAATCAATATTACTGTATGTATTATTATGTTACTAAGAAATAAGAATTTTGATAAATACATAATGTCACATACCCACTATAATAGCAATAACAGTGGTTTCACTGCTCTACAAATGCTCTTACATTCATTTTTAATTATATCATGTACCTTCCCAAATTTCATGGCATCAGCATTTCTATGGTGCCTTCTTAGATGCACATTTGCATGTTGGATCACCTGTGTTCTGCCTAGTGGGTTTCTCTTAATAATTTTGTGTCACAGGTATGCTGGCATTGGATTCTTTCAAGTCCCACATTTTGAACAATACCTACTTCACTTTTATTTTGGAGCAATACTTTGCTTGAATAGAATTCAAAGTTAGCTTCTTTTATTTTCTTTGAATGAAGATATTGCTCCCTTGGCTTCAGGCATACAATGAAGAGGGAGGAAGCCCACTTCTCCTTTCATACTCATTTTTCTATGTGTAATGTGTTCTTTTTTACAGACCTCTTCTCCTTCTTCTCCTTCTCCTTCTTCTCCTTCTCCTTCTTCTTCTTCTCCTTCTTCTTCTCTTCTTCTTCTTCCTCTTCTTCTTCTTCTCCTTCTCCTCCTCCTCCTTCTCCTCCTCTTCATCCTCCTCCGTTTCCTCCTCCTACTACTCCTTTTCTTCCTCCTTCTCCTTCTCCTCTGCCTCCTCCTCCTTCTCCTCCTCCTCCTCTTCATCCTTCTCTGCTTCCTCCTCTTCCTCCTACTCCTTCTCCTTCTCTTTCTCCTACTCCTTCTCCTCCTTCTTTTTTCTTCCTCTTTATTCTTCTGTTTGAGACAGGGTTTCACTGTGCCATTCAGGCTGACCTGAACACATTTTTTAGCCAAGGTTGGCAGCTGACCTCCTGTGTCAGCGTCCCAAAAGTTGGGATTATATGCACAAAAACATATACATTCTTCATCATTTAGAACTATATTATAGTGTTAACTTGCAACAGGTCAATTTAAAATATTCTATAATGATGTTTACCATAAGTCACTATGAAGCATAACCTTTTAATAAAACTCATCCTTTATTTTAAGTCCTAAATTTTTGATACTATTTATTTTATTCCTATTCATGCCAATTTGGTTTCTGTCTTTAATTATACTATTAAAATGGTCTCACTTGTACTAATACAATACCATTTTCATTGTCTTAGCATTCTCTTTGCCTTATATGTGAGTTCTCCATGTCCCCCTCTACCAAGGGTAATTTTTGAAAAAGAAAACATGAACCTTACCTTGTTTCCATTCAGTATAATCAAGGTTTATTTTCACTTAAAATAAAATGTAAAATTCCTATATGGTTCCCAAGCTCTGAAATGACAGCTTGTTTCATTCTCCCAAATCTCACTTCTTACCAGCTTTCTTCTTCAGTATTTCTTTCCTTAAAATTTTATTTATTTATTTTTATTCATTTTTAATTATTTGGTACAAGGTGTCACTACACAAATTGGACTGCAGTGAAACTCCTGTTTCAGCCTTCCCAGCACTAGGATTACAGGTGTGCATCACCATGCCTCATCTCAATGGCCTGCTCAGCAGGCCCCAGGGTTGGGCCTGCACAGCCTGTGCTACTAACTACTGGTACCTGTGCTTACCTAAGCAGGTAGTTAGTCCACTGAGCTGGGGCTCTTCTTTAGCATTTCAATTTCAAAGTTTTGCCTCCCTTTTTCTACTCCTCTCCTGTTTCCTTCTCTTTGTTCTTTCAAAGTTACTTTTTTCCCAACACTTGTTTTTCCTTAGCATTAATATTCTATATCAAATATTCCTTTCCTTTCTAATAAAGGTTATTTCTTCTGAAAATGCTAAAATGAATTCCCCAATAAATCAGGCTACCCTGACATCTTCTCTTATGATGAATCTTATTCTTTCATAGCACTCTCCACACTTTAAAAATTTCTAATTCATTGATTCTGGGTCTATCAAAATAATGTAAATACTTAAATTGTTCCAGAGAAAATGTCTTCTTCTAATTCTTCATGCCAGTTCTATGACTTTAGCATATTTTTTCCTGAGACAAAATTTTAAAAGTCTCTTTCCTGTGTGTTCTTCCATGAGTACTCAAGATACATTTACATTGGCATATACATATGTACATGTATGTTTGTGTGGATTAACATTGATGAGATTTCACATGGTCATAGACATTTGTTTTGCTCAGCTTTGATCCTTTACAGGTTTGTTACAAAGTCAGCTCTTCATAGATAATAGTAACATGCACCAATGAGGTCTTTTAGTGTAAGACATCTAAGCAGGGACAAAAAGAGTAAGTAATAACTTTGCTGAGTTAGGATAGGAAAAAGCTATAGGCAAAGGGAACACTTGATGATATACAGAAACTTTAATCCAGTGAGAGTTTAGAAAATACCAACCAGTCTAGAGCCAAAGGTATGGTAAAGAGAGCTAAGAGAGAAGCTCAGGTATCCATCAGAGATAATGAGGGACTCAAGATTCAACGGAAGTGAAATTATGATAAAATAGAGTTCAACCAGTTCTAGTTCATCAATTTACCAATCATGATACTTAACTCATGGCAGAGCAGACATGAAAAATTTTAAACAAAAATTGGAAATAAAAGTAGGTCAGTAAGAATTCTTCAATATTGAAAAATAATAATAAAAGAAAATTATATCTTCCTGTGAAATATTCAGCACACTAACATTTACAAATCCGGTACCCCATGGGTATTGCAAGGCTGAGATGACAAGCTGCAATTACCTGTGAACCATGCCAATATTGCTGACATGAAGAAATGGGATAGAATTAATTTGCTTATTCATAGAATTTAACTGAAAGATAGTGGTGAAAATTATATAGAAAGCCAACTTGAAATTTATTTCATGTGGAAAGTCATGAAGGGAAAGGCTGAAAGATTTTAATTTCCTTTCTTTTCTACTTTGATTGACAAAAATATATATGGAAGATCAGAGGCCAAATATTCAGTGTCAGCCACTCATTTAGAAGACAGATTTTATCAGAGTTTTCAGATTACAATTTTGGTAATTTCTTTTCACATTCATTTTATGAGTTTTCATAGAGAAGCAATTTTTAAAGTATTCTTGGAATCAATACTGTACCCAATGTCAGTATCACAGTCTAGGATCCTGTGATAACATAAGGATACATGTTCCGACTCCGTTTTAGCATTCCCTCATTTCTTATGACTATTCCAAAGTGAAAATCAGATCACCTAACCTTCTGTGACTTCTCTGCCTATTGTTCAGGTAGCTGGAGTTCTCTGACAACTTTGAAATCTTTTTAAAACTATTTCTGCCTAGTTCTCTATGTCTTCACTAATTTTTCTATTATGTCTCATTTTGTCTTCCTGTTAGCCTGCTCTGTACCCAGGAGGTCTTACATATGTAGTTGCCTTCGCTAGCTGCTATATGGTCCCCATGCTTTTCCTAGAAGTAATATCTTATTCTTCAAAATGCAACATAAATAAAGACCTTCCCTGAGCCTTACCTAGTTTTCTTTCTTTGCAGCTCCCAAATCTCATCGATGGAAATTCATCTCCTCGCTTGTGACCGTTCCATGGAGAACTCCAAACGGTAGGAATACTGCCTTAATTAATTTTGTAATCAGATAATTTAGCCCCTCTTTCTGACAGTTTCTTTTATTACATAGATGCTAGATTAACTCTAGCACCTGTAAATTGAACAGTTATTTATGTCAGTATTTTGCCAAATGTTTGTTAATTTTTTCTGGTTTCATTTTCAAAGTGGCTTATAACATAAATATTTTAGAAGACTAAACTTGGATTTAGAGAATTTAAAATTTTCTTAGCATCAAAGAAATCGTATTGATTGAAATTAAACTCAGACTTCTATTATTTTTTATTATAAGCTTTAATCCTTCAAAAGCAAATCATAAATAATGTACTAGATTAGCCTGAGCATAGATGAAATATTTTGGTCGCATCATATAGGGACATTGGAAAAATGAAGAAATATATGATCAAAAATATCCAAATGCATTACGAGAGATTATTGTCAATTTTCAAGCTCTGTCATGTTTTTCTTTTTTTTTTTTATTTTATTGAGAAGGAAATAGCAATGAGACAGTTTCAAAACTGATTAATAGGATAGTTTCAATAATAATACATTGTACATTATTATTTTCATAGTGGTTATCCACAGTACAAGATGCAGACAGGATATCCTGTCCAAACACTATTAGTACAAATCTTTCTTCTCATTGAATTAAGCAAAAGTCATTGTATATCTATCCTATTTGGTATATACAGACACAAAATGGTCCTTCCCTTGTATCCCCCTTTTTTGTTTAGCCCTGTGAGAGATGGTTATTTCATTGTCATCTAAATACTATAGTTCCGTGAATTCATTCTTGTAGGCTGTACTGTATCTCTTTCTCTTTTTTATGTATTTAGTACAGTGTCTCACTACACAGCTCAGACTCATAGTATTTCTCCTGTTTTTGCAAGTGCTGCTATTACAGATGCACCTGTCACCATGCCCAGTCTCAATCACTGTCTCAACATGCCTCAAGGGGGCCAGCATGGTGCCAGGGATTGAACCTTGGCTACTGAGCTCTGCCTAAGCAGGTTCTTTAGTCTGCTGAGCTATCTGGCAAGCCCTGTATCTCTTTTGAACATGCTTATATAAATGAAGTTTTAGTGTATAACTGAGAATTAGATATATTTAAAGGCTTGAGGAACTAGAGTAAATGCTAGCCTAGAAGTGCAAGACTACGTATGATATACCGAAGGCATCCTGTAAGAATGATATGCAGTCTATCCTACTACCAACATTCTGAATTGTTAATTTTGACACAGTCTAACAGCATGTTTCTACAATTTTTAAAAGATATATTATAAAGAAGTGTGCTCTTTATTTTACATGGCTTTTGTATTAAAGACAAAAATCAATGTTTTTATAATTTTCATACTTGACAATTAAGTTTGTCTGACATATACATTAAATTAAGGAATGCACAACTGAATAAATAATATTGAAGCTGACCACAGCTAATGTTGCACAATGCTTGGATACAGCAAGCAGAACAACCATTAGAATGGGGGAAAACCCATCTTTGACAGGACTAAACAAAACAAAGGGGATACAAAGGAAGAACCATTCTGTGTTTATATAAACAGTACAGCTAGGATAAATATGCAATACTTCTGCATAATTCTATGAGAAGAAAGGTTTGCACTAATAGTGTTTGGACAGGATATCCTGTCAGCTTATGGTACTATGAACAACCACTAGGAAGATAACAATGTGTAAAGTATTAATAATTGAAACTGTACTATAACTCAGCTTTAAAAAAGATAAGAATATAGCTACATTCTCTTAATTCATTGATTAGAGGCATCTGCTCTAATTGTGTTTGTAAATAGAATATCATGTATGTACTATGAAAAAAAGCACTATGAAAACAATATGCAATGTATTAATTATTGAATCTGTCCTACTAATTTGATTTGAAACTGTGTCATTGCTATTTGTTCTTCAATAAAATAAAAAAATAAAATAAAAGAATGGGGGAAAACCTATAGAATAGGAATTTTTTTTGCCAACTACCTTTGGTCACAAGCCTAACACCCAGAATATTTAAATAAGTCAATAAAATGTTATCCCTCAAATAAAATACCCCAATAAAAAATCAGGCAAAAACATTTATAGACACTTTTTAGAAAAATATAAAACAAAAACAAAACAAATGGACAATAAGTAAATGAAAATTGTTCAGCATTTTGGTTATGATAGAAGTAAAAATAAAAAAAACTACTGAAATTACTTTTTCCTCTTAAGAATAATTTAAAATAAAAGCCTTTGAATCTTCATCAAAATACTGTATTTAAAAATAATTATGAAATAAAGTCATAGTAATTTTAGTATTGAAATAAGGAATGAGTTCACATTTATATTAATCAGCCAACATAAGTATTAATTGTGGTACAATTATCTGTGCTCCATGCACATTGTTAAGCAATAAAATATTCTCAGATATCCTATTGTCCAGGTTTGAGGTTCTTGCAAGGATAACAACATAATGTAGGACACATTTTATAATGGATCACCCAAAGAATTATATACAACAAGTGCAGGAAACCTGTCCACATACTAAACACTAAAGAGTCCAGCTGAGTGTCTAAAGCTCATAATAGTGGCTCCTACAAGTCAAACTAGAGTCCTAGAGACCACAAGAAAGTCTCATGCAGCCCTTTATAGATCTGTGCTGCAAAGTTTCAGAGACCAGTGGTGGAAGCCAGAAAGTCTGTGCCAGCGAGATGAAGGATCTTTACTCTCAGGCTGAGGGATCTGAACTGGAGCTAGGAAGCAGTGCTCAAAGTAAGCACCAGAGCTCCCACAAAGTTACCACAGCTGTCCTTAGTAACAGGGAGATCCTGAGCTCCTACAGGAATGAGGAAAGCTGAATTCCCATCAGAAAAACCAATGCAACAAGCTTCTCCACGAGGTTGAGCAGTGTTCAATCATCCCTCCTGGGGTGCAGAATCAGTGCTCAAGGTGAGGACCCAAGCTTCCCAAAAGTTCAGTGGGAAAGCCAGCATGACAAGGTCCTCCACCAGAACAACCCAAGAGAACAAGCAGCTTCCAATAGCTCCAATGTCTTCTCCAAACTGCATCCTTAACAGTGTTTTGGTAGCTTCTCCTGTTCTACCATTTATGCTGCTGGTAACAACCCTGAGGTTAGGCTCTCACATCCTACACCATGTTAGTTAATTCATCTGCATATAATAAGTTGACACCCGTTAGAAATCCACTACATCAATCATGAAAACAAATCCTATGACATTATTAAAATTGGAACACATTCGGATAGCATACATTTTATAACATATTTAAATTTATAAAGCATCTTCAAGAGAAATGATCCTCTACAGATAACTCTAAAAGAAAAAGCTATTGCAATTTTCCAAAAGACTGGGTTAATAAGAGATCATGTAACTTATGCAATGTGACTATGTAGCTGAGTCAAGTTCCTTCAAAGAATTCTTTCTTTCGGTTCTTTTTAACCTAAATCATTACTTTAGTAATTTAAATATTCTTTAGTATTTTAAAATAGCAAGATTGCTCTTTTCTTGGAAAACTCTGCTCTTCTAGAACTTCATATTCTTTTAATTTCGTGTGATTTAACTAACACATTAAAGTATACTGAAGGGTTGGTGTTTCTTATCCTGCACAGGCAAATTAGCCTGTGCAGAAGATTTATAAAAAGGAAACACGGGGCCAGCAAGATAACTCAGAAGCATAAGCACCTGGTTGGTAAGTGCAAGGTCCTAAGTTCAATTGCAAGTACAAAAAAATAAAAGAAAGTTAAAAAGACAACAAAGCACATCTTCGTTATACAATTTGCCTTTACAGTCACTGTCTGTTAGGGTGATTGCAACCACTTGAAAAAGAAATGCCAGGGACAGAGACAGAAGTCTGCTTTGATGTAGGTGACAATGGTTGAGAAAACATGACTTAGACCTACGGTCAAAATAAAATCCCTATGAATCAAGATATAAAATTTTGTTAATTTAGTGCACCCAGTTTTTTATGCTTTCCTTCGTTGTACCCATTTATAATGACTCCCCCACCATTTCTGAGCTTAGACTTGATTTAGCCAATGAGAATTGAATGATTATAAAGATTTTGTAATAAGATTGGTTTAAATTTAATGCACCTATGGTTTTGCTTATCTTTGAAAGTCTAGTCATCACTGTGAAAAAAATGCTTTGCCTGCTTGCTGCAGAAACCTGAGACATGTAAGGATGTCACCTCTGCCAAGCTATGCTGGACTTGTCAGCATCACCTGACTCTGTAATTGCCTACAGGTATATGATGAAGCCCCAGTGACAGCAACTGATGCTGGGAAAACTGATCAGTTATTAAGTGGTTGATATTTCAATAAAGAATGTCCTTGTAGTAAGTACAGTAGTTGCTATCTTCAGAAATAATCATAAGACATGGTTCAGATAATTAAGTCTGGGAATAGTTTGTATGTGGCAATAGATAACTTGCTATTGTGAAGTTAAGTTTGCCCTTCATCAAGATCAGAGAATTTAGAAAACATTATGGTGCAATTTCGTTCTCCTGAACTAATTTTAAAACAGTGAGAGTACCAACATAAAACAAGTTTGTCCGTATGAATTAAGAAAAAAGAACATAATTCTTATAACCTATTAATGGACAATTCTAATAAGATTATAACAGATATGTCCAAGATATGGAATGTGGATATTGGCTATTAATATACTAAACCCACACAATAAAGAAATAAAACTTAGTGGGTATTATACTTCCAACTGAATTCCTAAGCAGAAGAATCATACTGTCAAATGTTAGAAACAGTGTAGAGAAAGCTGTGGCTTCTTTGCCAGGATTCTCTTTCCTGAGGCGAAAGTGTAAAGTATACAAGAAATGTCTACTTCATGAACTGTTGCTACATAGAGGTACTGCAGGTCACACATCTGCACCACCACCAAAATCGATTTATTGAGCACTTTCCACATGCAAAGCACTATGCTGAATATCCACCCCGTGGGTAGTCTGGCATTTGCCCATCAAAATGCATCTCAAATTAGGTATTACAATGACATGATGAAGAAATTTTGCCAAAAGGCCACTGACCTGCATTTTTTTTTTTTTTTTTTTTTTTTTTTTGCAAAACCAGGGATTGAACTCAGGCCCTTGCACTTGCCGTGGATGACCTGAATTTTATAACACAACAGCTATTACAACTTTCCAAAGGCACAAAGATGTAGTGATTTGTACTGTGCATTGTGATCAAGGTGCCACTTTCTATGCCTTATTTCAAGTTATTCAGGCTTAAGTTGATGTTCTATGTAAAGTCAATGAAGCATATGAAAATAAAACTAAGAAAACAAGCACCTCCCTTCAATAAATGCCACTAGGGTCACAAAGGACTCTTGAACAAACTAATTTATTCTTTATAGAAATGCAACTGAGTCATGCAGATTGGGCAAAATCTAATCAAGGTCCTCTTCTTAGCTTGATACTGTTAAAACATCAAAAGGCTCTAATATTGAATCATTGGTTATTTTTTGACAAAAAAATCAGTTGATAATGAAAAAGAGAACTATAGTTATTACCAGGCACCTTTGTATTATAAGTTAAATATTTTAATGTTCTGAATGACATATATTTATATTTATATTTAATAAATGTATCTATGTCAAATATGATATGAGTTTTAATTAAATCTTCCAAATGGGTATTGCTATGATTTTTTAAATTTAAATTTCTTTTTAAAACTTAAAATTTAGAACTGAGAAACTGCTTAAATTACATCATTTTTTATGATTAAATGACAAACTCATTTTTGACTCAAAATACTGCTTGAGAACCAATGTAAATACACATAGTATATCTGGAACAAATGCAGAACTATTGCATTTATGTAGGATTTGGCTTGTCTAATGACACTATATGTCTCTGTTAATACCTTACTGATAAATTTTATATTTAAGTTAGTTTAAGTAACATTTTCAGTACTGGTACTAGGATTGCAAAGGCCTCAGGGAGGAGCCAGTACTGAACATATCTGAACCAAGTGCACCAATAGTATGTTTCTAATCACATGAAGGAAATAAGTGCACTGTGATATGCCCACTCATTGGTTTCCTTTGCTTTTCCCTGTCAGAAACGGTAACAAATCTGAACTCGCTCCTGTTGGGCACTGTGAAAATGTCAGTATTGCATTGATAGTCAACCAGATTAAAACCAAGTCATTTAAAAACAATTTGTAAAGCATAATTAAGCCAATTATTGATTATTCAAAGTGATATGGAAAAGGAAGAACATAAATTTTCCAAGTAAACCATTACCTAATAGATTCAATAAAGATTTCACCTTGAAGCACATATATATATATATATATATATATATATATATATATATATATATATATATATATATATATATATATATCAGACTTGGCAAACATTCTGGTGCTATCCCATTTACCTAAAAATACACTTATGTAAAAATACATTTGGAAAAAATATAAATATTTGCAAAATATTTTTTCTAAGATGCAATAGTTATTGGTTAATTTATACTACCCCAAGATGAGTAAAATGGAAAATCTTGCCTTATTTGTTTCTTTCTTTATTTGTTTTTGGCTATACCAGGTATTGAACTCAGGATCTTGCACATGCCAGGAGATGCTTGTGCCACTGAGCTATATTCATAACCCAAACCTTGCTTTAATCAAGACTAATTTAATTTTAAGTGATACAAATTTTATAATACAGTAGATCTATCTTTTGCAAATGCCTGTATTTTAGTTTGTATTCTTCAGCCAATTTGCAAACTCATATATTGACAATGTGACATGACTTCAGCAATTCATGTAGGAAATGATGAAATATTTAAGAGAGGAAGAACATATGAACTTTGCATATCTATTTTTGTAGTTATATCTTCATAAGCTTTTAAACCAAATAGTAAGTACAAAAGCAAATGAAAGTGAAGACAAAATAAGTACTCAACTCCTTCTGCCAGGGAAAATCATCATTTGATTTTCTTAACTACATTATCAAAAGGTTGAATGTTCATATCCACTATTTTGAGATAACAATTTTTGCTCAGATTGCATTTCCTCTTAATGCTGCTGAATTCTATTCATAGACATTTATCAAAGACCTAGAGTCCTGGAGGAAAAAAAGTATATCTATATGCATGTCTGTTTTGTGTGTATGGTATTAACTGGAATTTATCCAATACATGTAAAGATGCCACAAATGTGTTTACATGATAAGGTGCAGGGTCAAATTTCACCTCTTTGCATATTTCCTTTAGCTCTATTTGTCTTCTTGCTAAGAAGAATTTACTACTGCCTCAAGATCTCATGTTAATCAAATACCATTTGAGACAAAGTTAAAACCAAGTTTCCCATGTAATTTTCAATGAATTGATGCATATTTTACTCATTTATCAAAAAGAAAAATTCAATAAGTTCTGATTGCATTGGTAAATTCAAAAGGGTTTAGATGTTTAAGAGTTTTTGAATACCAAGTGAATGGGTTTAACAGTTGAAAATTCTGACTTGCAGTTGAAATTCTGAAAGTGTCACAGTAATGTGACATTGGAAAGAACCTATTTAATAAATACACATAACAACTATAGTCACCATGTGATAAAAAATCAGAAAAGATAATTGTTATCGCAAAGGTATAATCTATTCCAATATATCCTTAATTAAAGTAACTTGTGGGACCATTTTTTTTCATTTCTGGCAATTATCATCAAGTTCCTAGTTTATTGAAATTTTATTTATATAATTGTATTGGCTCAAGCCATGTCATTGGCCTTTAAGTGGAATTCAAATAAACATTGAATCTGGATTTCCACCACTAAGAACAAGAAGAAATTACTTACTAAGGGAAGAATATTCATTTCCATATTCATCTACTTGTCATTGCTCTGTGTCGGATAATGTACAGCTCATGAGCACACAAGACTTGAAAAGCAGACATATGGGGTTCCAACCCATAAGGGACTTCTAATCTTGTGCATAGGGCAGATGCTGAATAAATAGCAATAAAGAAGTTCAGTTTCTATATAGAAAATTTCTCTACAATGCATGAATGTCCATTTCCTCTTGCTAAGTTGAGTTCATCACTTTAGCAGCTCCATTTGACGATGTCACTTCTTAACTGTCTTAGACTGTTCATTTTCTGCCTTTAATGATCATTCATCAGCATAAGTGACTGAATTTACCCATCCTACCTATATTTTCTCTCCATTCAACTTTCCTAAGAGCTTCTGCTCCATTTCCTTCTTATCTTGAACAGCAAAACTTCAAAATTATCCTCAACCTATTTCTAGTTGTTTTCTGTTCATGATTTCATCTGACCACAAATTTTCTTGACAGTTATATTAATGTGGCTCATTATTGTTGGTAAATTCTCAATCATTTTACTGGGCCTACAACATCAATATTTTTTTCATCACATTTTTTTCCTGTGGTTTATAAACATTGAAGTGTGGTTTCTAACATTTTGCTGGACCTGCATTCCCGGAGTAACTTGATATTCCACTTCACTTCTCACATATCGTTAATCAGGAGGCCTGGGACTTTGATTATCTATTCTTTCCCCTCCACAGTCATTCCTGTAGGTACTTCAGAATGGAGTGTGCTTCAGTATAAAATGGTTATCAAATTTTCACCCAGTTCAATCCAAATCAACAAATTATTTTCCTTCTTTGGATCTCTGTTGTCATGTAATATAAGATATATTAATAACAAAACTTGTAATATTTCCCCCTTGAAACCTGACCCATCCCATCATAATTAAGGATAATTACCCTGAATGACAATTTAGTACTCATTTTATAACTTTTCTTTACATCCACTTCATTTACCTGCAAATCATGTTTTACTTTCAAAACAGATTTATAAATATCTCTCTTTTCATTGCTTCTGTTAATCCCTGTCCTATGCATGTCTCTTTTGCTTGCCTTCCCTATGAGTTAGTTTTCATCGAAAACTCAATTCTCCATTTCATTCATAATAAGGCCAACATTTCTATGGCAGCCTAAAACTCTGTGTGGTCAGTTTCTTACATTTCAGCCATCATGCCCTGTATATTCCTCCAGGATACCAGACACACTGCCTTTCCTAATGTCCTGGAATGTACTAGAAGCACTCACACCTCAGCAACATTACTGGGAGTGTTCTTCATACCTGTAGCACCCTTTTAGAAAAAAGATGAAGCTTTCTCTAAAACATGACCCTTACCTAAAATGGTCTCAATTTTTATCACTTAGTCTGTTTTATATTGACACAGTGAAGCAATATTTTAAAGGATAAATTAAATGGGAAAATTTATTTCTTACACCACTAAAACCTGGGAAGTCAAAGATCAAGGCACCAGAAGACTTGTTTGGTGACAGACTGTGCTTTCATTCACAGAAGGTGTCTTTCTACTGTGCTCTCTCACCAGATAGATAAACAAATGGGCACACAGGGGTCCATGTAAGGACACTAATTCCCTGCATAAAGATTCAGGATATACCATAATCATGCCCCAGCCCCCAAAGACTCCAGTTATGAATGGATTTGTGATTAGACTTCAACATGAATTGCTCAAAGCTACAAATATTCAGACCATACTATGAATGTTCTGTTATGCCGTCTACATATGTTATATCAACTAATTTTCATTTTTAAACAGTTCATTAGATGTGCTTCTTCTTTTCTTGTGTGATACTGGGGATTGAACTAAGGACCCTACACTTGCCAGGCAGGTGCTTATTCTACTGAGCCATCACCCTGGTCCTAGATGTACTTCTTGCCATGTTTTCCACTGAGCTATCTCCCCAGCCCTTCTTGCTATGTACTATACTCAGGTAATTTTAAAATTCTGTGAGGTTATGATTGGAAATACACTTGACAGTTATTAGTAAATTAGTATTTGTTTTGTTGTCCTTGCTTATATTTTTGATTATTTGCACACAAATCAGTACAACAGAGCTGAGTAATTGACTGAAACTTTTATGTGATGGAATAATATATTAACATAAATTTATGGTTGGTTTGCTTCTGGCAATGAGTGCTGAACAAATAATTTGTTTTTACTCCTGCTATCCCTACCCTTCCACCACTACAGATATTAAGAGACCATGGAGGCTACCTAAAATATAGATTCTTAAAATCAGTATGAACGGAGTATAATCAATAGGAATTGTGTACACTGAAAACAGGAGATAGGATTGGGGGTATATGAAAATAATATTAAAAATAAACCTTTCTCCCTTTAAGTTATTTTATCTCATGTTAGAAAGCTGACTGATACACTGGATCTACTAAAGCCTAGGGCTGGAGGTGAAGCATGTCCTGTGTTGAATCCTAGGATAGCAAGGCATGAGGCAGGCTCCCTTCAGGGAATGTTAAAGGTGCAAAAGCCCTGTACATTATTCTGTAGTTCCTTTGTCTGTGTCATCCATGTGGATGAGTCACGGCCAATGCTTGACCAGATTGCTCTCTGTGAGAGCCTGAGAGAAAGTCTTCTCTTCATGTGACTCTCCCCAGGCACACTATAGAACTTCAATCTCTTTCCTCGGTGGCTCCACAATCTCCCTGCTCAGAAAATTTGGAGCTCACCTGAGTCTCATGATATTGCAGTACAGGTTTTCCTATGTCCTGAGTCTTCGCTGACCTTGAAAGGCTAGGTCCAAAATGTTGGCTGGCCTTGTGGCTCTTCTATTTCTCCAACTCTGACTTGTGATCTTAGGTTGTTAACCATCCAGAAGAAAAGCTGATTAGTATCCTGCAGCATATGCCATTCACTTTGCCTTATCTGACTCAATTG
>PVKA01045455.1:0-15531 GCA_004027165.1 Ctenomys sociabilis
TTTTTTTTGTCTTTTTTGAGACAGGGTCTCACTATGCAGTTCAGGCCGACCTTAAGCTCGCTTTGTAGCTCAGGCTGGTCTCGAACTCACAACAATCCTCCTGCCTCAGCCTCCCGAGTGCTGGGATTACAGGCCTGCGCCACCACGCCCGGCTTTTACTAGTACTATTGATTCCATTTACACTCATGGTAAAGCTGCTTTGCCACAAACACATTTTTTTTCTGAGAACAGTTTGTATTTACAAGCATTTTCACAAGTACCAAAGTTATATGTCTGTGGGAGCAGACTCCACTTGCATGGAGCCTTGTATAGCCCGAGGCTATAATAAGTTAAAGTCCATTTCTTTTTGAAGTTATCTCTGTAAGCTAACTGGGTCTACAGGAATTGGTGAGGTAGGAATTCTATCTTAGCAAACAGCAAGAAACAGTCACTATCTACTAACTGAAAACAGTGATGAGTATACATTTTTACACAACAGAAAACAAAATTTATATAGTCTAAAATGTGAATTGACCCAATTCAGATACATTCTGAAGAGTGATAAGAGCAACAATTTACTAACCAATCCTGATGTCCTTTCAAAGTCAAAGAAACAAGGTCAATAAGTTCTTTTCACAGAGCTTTCTCTTACACTGATAGTCTGTTACCACCCCAAAACATTCACTGCACAACCCAGTACACTAAGACAGTTTTTCAGTAGAAGATTTGTACGCAGACCCATGACTTGAGTAGAGTGGAGGATGAAGTACAGCAGACTTGCAGAGACACAAATGGCTTTCAGCAGCTGCATATTACACACAGCACTGAAATGATGTTCTTTTCATTTGTGTTTCTTTTTGTAAGTGTGATTGAACTCAGAAACTTGCAGCTGCTGGACAGGTGCTTATGCTGTTGAGCTATTTACCCACATCTGTCAAAGAGCCAAGATTGGACAAATTACTCAACTTCTAGTGTTAATTGTGCTTTGCATCACTCCTTCAGGTTTCCATGTGCATCTTGAACCTAAGACACCATTTCCCTATCTCATCAAATTTCTTCACTTTGGAATCTGCCCAGCACCCTCTCTGACTTCTGTTCTCTGTCTTATGTCATTGAGGCCAATCAGGGTGTAACAAGAGAAATGAACATTCCCATTAGTGTCAGAGCATCTTTTCCAACAAACAAGGTGAGAGTTTGACCCAGAGAACGCTGAATTTACTGTGACTTTGTCTTAGTGAAATGGTCACTACTTGCAGTAGAGCACATGTTGTTCCCTAGAGAACAAGCTGACTGCATCTAATAGGAACTAATGTACTACTCTTCACCCCAGCAATTCTATCCCTAGGAATCTATCCCATAAAATTAGAAGCAGTTCAGGACCTACAGGTAAGAACATATTTTCAGAAGTTTAGAAGCCTAAACCAAAGAGCAGCCTCCCCAATTTGTGGTTTGGTGTGCCTTTGTTAAGGATCATTACATAGCAATGTAGTGATTTAAAATTTTTTGACATACCATAACTCTTGTGGTTATTGAGCTGCTTGTGGTTATTAAGCCACCTTCTGGTGCTGTCTGGGAAATTCTGTTTTCAGTTTCAAAAGGATAAGTGCCTATTCTTATGTCAGGAAGAGCTGAGTTCAGAGCAGGACTTCAAGATGCAAGGAAAAGGCCAATAGAGCTGTGAGACAGATGTGCTGTCAATTGAGAGCTCATTTTAGTAACAGACCCGCCCAACAGGCAGAAGACAAGAAACCCTTACTCCAGTCAGCTGAGTGAAACCCACACTTTCAGCTCACCCAAGCGCAACACTTTCCCAGAAAACACATAGGAATGTTCACCCAGATGGACCACCTTTGAGGACACAGTAAAGCCAGGCCCAGAGCAGATGGCAGGATCTTTTGTTGACCACATATGCATTTGATTATGCACAGGATGAACAAGGAAAGGTTTTGCCTTCACTTACTTAGCAGATACCCTGGAAGACCAGCGTAACATCCTGTATCCACCTAAAGCATCTGTAGGGGCTAAGAGACTTGAGTCACAAGGTTCCTAGAAGTGAATTTGTCTAAGTTCAGCCATTGCCTTGAGTGAAGAATGGGGCAGTATACATCCTGTTACAAGACTGGAACCTCAGTCCCTGAGTCACATACGTTACACACTAGAGTGACAAAGTAGCCTTATGTAGTCTTTCCCAGACCACACACAGTCCCTTTCTGGAAGATACTATATACCAGTCAACCCTGCATATAATACACAGTCCCTAGGCACTGAAACTGCCCAGATGCCAGATGAGAAACAAGAGCCATGTTTGTGTGCCATGTGACTTCAACTATACTGCCCAGCTGATTGGATACAGGAGGCCATCTGACACTGGAGTGATTTGCTCACTTGTTGGCTAGTGACCCAGGAGCCTGGCGTAGAGGAAGGTGCTGGGGCCATGTTGGAAGTGCACTTGAATTAAGATGAAAACTAACAAAGGCAAAAGTTTAGCACAGAATAAAGCCCCAAAACCTGAGACTATAAGACTTCAAGGACTCATTTGTCAATGAATTGCTTGCTCAGGTAACTGGTAAGCAAAGTTTGATACTTCGCTGGACTTGAAATTCAGAGCACAAATGTAAGCACCATAGCAAGTTAAGAACAGCCACCCCTACTTACAACAGTGAATGGCATACAGCTCACAGAAGTCAGTCTTGATTATCCACCTGCTAAATAATTGCTTGCTATGAAACCTAAGGTTTAATTTGAGGGGATTAAGTATAGTATATAAGACACTCAAGTGATTATGGAATGAGGCAATGCTACTGCTTAATTTGAATTCCCATTCAGGTTTGGCCTCCTTACAAACCTTTTTTGGTTCACCCCATTACTGCCATCCATGACCACCACTGGTAAATAGGTTCAAATACACTATCAGATACCTCCTTTCTTCAGGGTACAAACTTCCTCATTTCTTTCATGTCAAACTCATTATTCAGGCATCAAGAGATAGTCACAGGACTTGTGCAATATCAATGGATGCAATGAAAGTCTAAACCCTAAGAAAACATCAGACCTGGTTATTCATAACCTGTCCTCCTAAGCATACACTGTGGACTATGTGTATTCATGCATACAGTTCATTTAGAAGAGTTGCTGCTCACTTGGTAGATGGAGAAGAATGACCTGGACTCTCAGAGCCACATGGAAAGAAGTCTACCCACAGAGGTGGGAACCTAAGTTGGATCCCCCAGGACAGAAATGTTTCTAGTTCTGGTCTTCATCGGAACTCTGGCATCCTCCTCTGAGATTAAGACTGGAGGCTCAGGCAGGAGAGTGATCATGGGCACAAGTTCTCATTTACACCATCTAGGCATTTTACACCATCTCTGCCCATATACCTTGTTCCTCTATCACTACAGATTTCACACAGCCAAGAAGCATTAAAAAAAGAACTACATATAGAAATCTGGCTTTTATCAGAAAATTCCTTCTCAGAACACAAGAACAATCTCAGAAGGTGAGAGGTAAGAGCTCTTATTCCACAGAAGGCATGGACAGATCTAAACAACAAGACCCGATGTGTACACTGAGCTTAAGCTCATAGCTTCACCCTCAAGAACAACTTTGTCACAAGGCATACCATAATGCCCAGTAAAATGTTCAGAGAAGTAAAAGGACTAGGACATTTATCAGCAACTTTCATGATTTCCTTTGACATTTCTTACTAAAAAAAAGCTCATTAGATACACATAAATATACTACTAATGAGCTCTGGAATGAGTTATGGAGCATTCCAAGGGATGACTTCACAAGGGTCTCAGTGTTATCCTGTGTACTGGGCCAATGGTTCCAGAAAGAATGAAGTCACCGGCCAAAGGAGGTGGTGAGTATTTATTGAAAGAGGCAGAGCAGCTTCTGGATGTTGGGGGATGAAGGTGATCCCAAATGCCTTACCACCAAGGCCTCTCAATCTAATCCCTTATAATTAAACAAGGTACAAGAATTGCTCATTTAGAGAACACCTCTCATCCATGGTTCTCTGACATTAAAAATGACAAATCAGAATACAGGTTCTAACCCAGTTCACCTAGTGTTTATAATAAACTGGAATCTTAGAAACTGGCTATTTTGCATTATAATTTCCTCAAAAGTTGAACACTTCATAGGTAGTAGCTGCATTTTATGTTCCTTTTAAGCTCATACTTGGTCCAAAGTCCTAGTTTACAAGTTTTATTTGAAATACCATTAAGTACAGCTAACCTTCTGGAGCCCTTCCCTAAATAGCTCCCTTATGCATAAACTAAACTATTTGCTACATTGTCATTGCATTTAAGGTCTCTGTAACTTCTAGTAGTGAGCTCTCCACAAGATGGGATCTCAAGGGCAGTTCTGGTTTCCACTCTGTAGCGCTAACTATGCTGGGAAATTCCCAAGTTCAAGTTACGAGGCAATCATATTAAGGGTGAAAAAAAATCAAATAGCAGCAGACTCAGTGATAAGAGGCAGCTGTGGCCCAGAGCATTTAAATCACATTGTGTTTTTGCACTTTGATTTCATTAGTTCCCCTGGGGCAGACACATACATTTCCTCTAAGCAGGTAGAGAAGGGCTTTATACTCAATGCTAGAAGCCAACATATTCTAGAGTTCTCATTTCTGGTTCCAGTTCAGCCTGCAAGATTCATTTTTGTCAGCAGAGATTTTCACTAAAAAACCTTAAATTGCCAGGGTTAGGGAAAATTCCAGATCCCTCGCTTCTATTGGAAAGGGTGGCCGCAGTCTGGCAAAATGAGAGAGGGACTGCATGCTCACATGGCCTAAATAATGAAGTGACCTCTGCAATTCATGCCACCTTGCATTGCTCCTTCCAGGCCTCACCTGGGCTTCCATACCCCTTATTCATCCAGACTGCTTAAATCTGAGGTGCCCAAAATAAAATTTAGCATGCACAAGTGAGGGCACAGGAAGCCAACAATGCAGCTTTTGCTTTTTAAAGTTAGATTTGATGCCCAAGAGGGCTAAAATGGTCTCATGAGAAGGACATTCTTCTCAGCCCACCATCCTTTGAGATTGAATAGTTCTAAGATTGCCAAGATAGCTGAACCTTTGACTTAGTAAGGTAGGAGTTTTATCAAGACTTAAAATCTAATTTTATAAATTAGAAGATGATGTTTATCATCTTCTAATTTATAAAACTCTTTGCTTACAATCTTCCGATGCACACCTACTCAAAGTGTGGCTCTGCTGATGAAAGCCACTTGGTTTCCTGGGAACACTTCCACTGTAGATCACTCTTTATTGCACATGTAATGCTGTCACAAGCAGTGGAATGTAGAGCCATGGATTTACTTCTGCACACAAAGTAGTGAGGTCTGAATAAGTTTGGTTCCTGAGTATCAGTTCAACCGAGAAGGGATCCCCAAACAGCATTTTCAAAATAGTTTAAGGCTCAGATTCCCCTCAGAGGAAAACCTAGAGAATTATTTTGAATCACAGAGAAGGCAGCACCTCCTATGCAAGGTACTGACCAATGTGGGATTTAGAGGTAGAGCCCAGGCCAGTTTCAGGCAGTCGAGTGGATGGGACTGTTACGTGCCCGGGTTGACAAGTGCAGAAAACACACACAGATGCTTCCTTGCAGTGCAATTTTTTTTTTAAGAGATCACCCCAATCTTCCCCCAGCCCTGAAGTCACTGCTTAAAAGAATCCTTCAAACTCAAACCACAAAAGCAAGGAGAATTACAGCAAGTTAGGGATGCCTGAGAGGGCCTTTCGTGGAGTGAAGATGATGTGAGGAAAGTTTCTTGTCCATTTCCCTGCTGAGATCTTGGGGAAGCACTGTTGTAATGGGATCCTCCCAAGAGTGCAGGGTGGTGGTTTAACACTGTTTGCCTGAGCTGTTCATTTCTTAAATGTGCTCAGTTAATGTGGCAACTAGCAATTTTACCATTCCACTTTTGACTTCCCCATTTTGGCAGGGGAGTAAGAGCCAAGGAAGGTCTAGAGAGACCAGAAATCAGAATCTTTCTTTGGCAGTAAAGATTAAACCCGTGGTTTGCTGCGTGCTAAGCCAGCTCTCTACTACTGAGCTGCACCCCAGCCTCAGTAATGGAATCAGTACTTTTAATTCTGTAAGCTTAAGGAAAAAGTAATCATGACAACAGGCAGATTGTAGCCAACAAGATTTGCATTGCACTTTCGGAGCCTGCTGCCTCCCTGGGAAACCCCTGGGCTCCTGTTATGTTTTAACTTCCTATGGGTCTGATTGCTCCAAAGGAAGTAATTGTACATCTGGAGTCTGACTACATTAAGTTCTGAGCAAAATTCCTAAGCCAAATGGCAATTCTCAATGCAATCATGAAGACTTCTTTTACTGCTATTCTATTTTAGATCCTTTAATGAACAGATCCTTCGATAAGGAAAAAGCTGCTTTTGACATTAATTTTAGTAAGACACAGCATTAGTGGAAGCCAAGCTGCTAGGACTGAAAGTAGCACTGGGGTGCCACCCCTGTCATCCTCAGCCTGGTCACACCACTCCCTCTGACCTTTCGGATTCAGCAAGGACCTGTGAAAGGCAGGTACTATTATTTGGAAATAAACACTAAAAAATGAAGGACCCGGGTACGGGTAAATTATCTTACACATATGTAGTGTTCCACCGCTGCTGTCTGGGGAAATCCAGGGGTGCATTGTAAGGGGCTAAATGTTATTGACTGACTTAGGCTCAAAATATAGCAGGACCAGGCCTTACTTTCAGTGATAAATACAGTTTGTCTTTTTGACTGTGTCTGTATTCACGAGTCCCAGAGCCTTGTGATCTCCTCTGTGCTAGAAAAGTGTGCTTGCTAGGCAGCATATTTATGAATCTCTTATGCTTGGTACAGTTAGAAAGACTCTCAAACACTGCTGGTGTCCTCTCAGTACTCACAAAGGGTAGCCGTGAATGTCATTCGACCCCTCTCATCTCCTGACTAGAGAGATACAATCACAAGTCTCTTGGCCTCAATCTGCGAACTGCTGCCAGCCTCTGAGTAGAATGGCATGCCACCACCACCTCACTGCAAGGTAGCTGTGCCCCTACTGCCTCCCTGCAGGGCTTTGTCCACAAGGCAGGAGCAGAACATCAGGACTGCATTTGCCTCCCTGTCTACCTGACTGTCCAGAGCCTTGACACCCCTGCACCCCAGCAAGGGGCTAGCTCCTCCAACTTCCCATGTCCCTGAGCGGCTGCCTGCCCCTGGGGCTGGTCCTCACGGCACTGGCCCCCATGCACTGCACACCACCACTGACTGCCTTTTCTATGCTCACCACTAGTTTACCACAACCTGTGAAGGTAACATGATGTTGTCTCATACATCTTTTTCTTTCCCCACCACCCTTTATTATCAAGCATAACACCACAATTTAAAGGACAACATATAAGAACTGTGTACAGCCCTACCAGGACTCTGCTAACAACGTTTGGAAATGAAAAAAGAAATGCTCTGAAAAATTTCAGCCACCAAAATAGTTCTGTTGGCACTGTCTTCACAGGCATGGGTTGCACTTCCAGGATGGGTGGGTTTTTGTTTTGTTTTGTTAGTTTTTTTTGCGGGGGCTTTTTCATGTTACATCCATATCTGTATTTATATCTTATTTGTTTCACTCTCGAGTGTGTCATGACAAATGTACACTTTTTTTGTTAATATGCTAGGATTTGCTAAAAACAAAATAAAACAAAAAACCCTTTTGATTTTGCCTTAGAATAAATGAAACCTAATTCAAAACAAAATATACAGCTCATAGTAGTTCTAGTAGTGGACTGTCACATGAAGAGTATTAGCGAGTTCTGCCTACAGCCTGTGTCCCAGCAGGCGTTTGGTGTGAACTCAATGAATCCTGGCCAAGTAAACAGAACTTTCTAGTAGCAACAGTGTAATGGCCTCAAGGAAGCACTCCAGAGGAAAGGCAACTGTGGTCAGTGGAAGTATTTGCAGTGTTCAGAGCATCAGTGCAGGCCAGGGGTCTTGAGGTATGAGCCCAAGAGAGTAGCCAGAGACCTGCATGTGTGTTTTGTGCACAAGCAACACAAAAGTGGCATTATAACCCCCAAGGATGATTCAAGATGTCCTGAGCCAGTTTGTAGGTATCAGGGAGGTGACACGGAGGGAAGAACAGGTCTTGGAAGACCTAAGGGAAGACATGCTGGAGTCCCTGGTTCCCAGGTGAGAGGCAACTGAGAGGTGGTGGTGCAGGTGTATAGGCTGGAAGGGCGGGACATTTTGCCAGGCTGGAGCAGAGCTGGGGTTCGGTGCAGCTGTAGAGACAGGAGAAGATGGTGGCACTTCACCACAACACCATCTACCAGGACCTGTGACTCAGATAAAGACAGACTGTGGGAGCATTTCCATCCTGCAGTAGTTACCATTCTATACCATCTGAAAAGCTAGCCTTGGGATGGGTGGGATAAATCATCTTCCCCTGTGGCATAGTCCTGCAGTAAGGGACAGGATAATAGGATGGATGATAAATCAGAGGGAAGACCAGCAACATCCAGTTTACTAGAATTGAATAGATAAAAAATTTGAAGTTTTAATATGTGAATTGATATATGAATCATGAAAGTGACAGGTGATATAAGTCACAGATTCAAGGTAAATAAGTTGGAGGCAGACAGCTAAGGAACAGGGACAGAGTTGGACAGGCAGGCACATTGATGGGAATAGAAATATGAGTAGATGTGAACTAGGACTTTGGATCAGGGTTGAACTGAGGCAACGTAACGTGCAGTCCCCTCCCCCACTAAGCTGAGTTCCAAGGAAATCAAAATGCAGAACAACCAGTTTTTCTCCAACTGTTTCATACTCAATCAAGTTAGAGACCTGGAGTTCTAGTCAATCATTTTCAACCCTGAGTCAAAGATGAGGGATGCCTTTATAGTAGATCGGATATTGGGAATGAAGAATTTGCTCCTCTCTCCCCTCGTGAGCTCAAGTGGCACTCTCATCCCTCTCTCATCACTGTGGCCAGGACCATATGTGATCTCCATGGCAACAGAACATGAGCCTAGGTTGCATTTTGCATGCAGTACAGATGCCTAGTACTCAGAGTAGCTGATTTCCTTTTTGCAGTAACTACTCTAAGGAAGATAGGCAAGAGAATCTTCATGCCCCTTACCATTACAAACAACTTGCACAGAGAGCTGATAGCTTATCAGAAACAGCCCGAGTTCTAACTGGTCATTGTAAATCCAGAGCCACCTGCGAAAGCTGGCCACTAACTAAGCAGTTCTCAAGCTGTGTATATCTATGATTCTGGATTGAGGGCCCAGGCAGCCATGTACTCAGCTCAGGAGTGAGCCTCCTAATTTCCAATAAAATTTGTCCTAAACCATTTTTGATTTTCACTTCACTCCTTGGCATTTTGGAGCTCTGTCAATGTGTGGTAACAGTTTTTCAATGGCCGGAGTTACTGAAATGTCATCTTAGATTGTTCCGTTTTTATTCTTAACATCTTCAGAATAAGCTTGTTTTCATGAAACCATAAGTGGAAGTTAAAACTAGTCAGTTCCCTGTGCCTCAGCGTCTTTTAGATTTTCTTGCTCAAGCACCCCACATCCACCTTCTTTGCACACAGGGGATTCAAAAGAGCCCTCTAACCTCAACTCTCTGCAGACAAGTGAAGATGAACCTTAACATGTTACTTAGTTGTTCCCAGCTGGTGTTTATTAAGCATCAAACAGGGTTTTGAACATCTTCTTGAATGCTTCTTGCACAAATTTGGCTGTGAAGGATGAGAAGAAAACAGAAGTCAGGAGGGGCCAGATGCTGGGTAGGATTGACGCCCCCCCCACGCACAAAAGGTTTCCTTCATTGCCAATCTGCATCTCTGCTTGCATATAGTAGCACAGAATATTCCCCTTATGACACCCACACACCAGAGCCTGATCCCGAGTTCCAATTCCCTGCCTCTCTTCCAGGCTCATGCCTCTTCCCTTCTCTAGAGGAAAAGGAGGAAAAAGGGATGGCTGCCAAAGCCTGCCCAGGAAAATACACAGGGTAGGTACTTGTGTTTGAAATGCAGTCCTCAAGACCCCCTGTTCCACATGAAACTTCTAGTTAACAAGACTTCCTTCCAAGGGCAGCCGGAAGTTCTTGAATGTGAAAGCCAACATCCCACACTAATCAGGCAAGAAAACTGACTAGGTTAGCAGCCTGACCACTCCCATCTGCCCAGACCTGGCTGTCTCAGGAAGCCCAGCTACCTGGGAGGTCACCAAATGTATTCTGTAAGAAGCCTGATGAGTGTCTATACCGCCTTGATAGCATAATATCTAAAGTTATGCTTGGACAAAGAAGTCTTGGTGTTTTGCACAGGGTTTCAGAGGCAGCTTACCTTCAGTCTCTATCCCCAGGGACCCCAAGAGCCATTTCCATTCCATGAGGTATCAGCAAAGACAGCAGAGTTCAGAAATAAGATGCATGGAAGATGGTGGGGATTTGTCTCAAGGCCCCCCATAGCTGACACTTCTACCATCAAAGACAGGAGGGGTGAAAATGGCACTTGACCCAGCTCTTTGACAAAGTTTACCAAGTTATCACTTATCTGGTAAATCACACCCTTTTACTGCCATGTTTGATCACTCAGTAAGATTCAGACTTGCTAACTGCTATGGAGCCAGCACTTGGCAAAGTTCCTACAACCCCAAAGATCCTCATAGCTTTCTCTTGGGAGAAAGTTGGGGGTGGTTCCACAACTATATCACAGTGGGGTAACATTTAGGGCAACAGCTATGTCCCATGGGACCATGGGCTGCCCAGGCTGAAGCACAAGTAGCCACCTGTGCCCACGTCCCAGCAGATCCCCAAAGGTGAGGACAAGAAATTCAAGGACAGCACCAAAGCACAGAATCCTCACTCATACCTTCTCAGACAGCCACTGAGGAGCAAGCAAGCTCTTTGTGTTACGTGTGTCCCTTCAGCCAGCTCAGATCCCTCTGCCCTGTTCAGAGCTTGGCTTGCAGGACTCAGACCCCACTCAGAGGTTTACCTGCAGGCCCCCCTCACAGCTTGTGGCCTGCTGCTCTTGGCATTCAAACTCCCTGCCCACATGTAACTCAGATCAGCTTTCTTAGGGTCAAAAAAATTACTTTTTAGAAAAGTTTTAAAAACTGTGTTACCCTGTGTTTGTGGTACATAATGATCCCATTCATCACAGGGACTCTGTGCACAGACAGAACATCATTTTCACCTTTCTCCAACCCCTTTTCCCCTCCACAATTGCAAAAGCTCCATTTCCAATTTCTCCCTTCAATACCTCTTCTGTCAAATCTTTCCCCTACCTCCCTTCCTCTCTCCCATCTCTTCTTCCTTTTCCCACGTGAAAGAACTTCCCATTTTGTAGTACCTTTCCTCTGTTTTGCTCCTTATTTATACCCTCCTTTAGAAGGTTGCCTATCATTAAGAATTCGACCAGTAATATGACCCCACTTCAGGGGAGAAGGAGCCCTTCTCCTTGTGCCCTGGATTTCTTCTGAAGTTACTGAAATGCTAAAATAGGTCAAGAGACAGAGATAAAAGCCCTAGTACCTCTTCACTGCAATCCCAGCTTGAAGAGAACGTTTTCCCAGCAGAACCAAGAACAAGGAAGAAGGCAGGGCAGACAAGGTTCTTTAACATGCCTTTAGGTGTTGTCCTCAGTGCCCATTGTCCTGCCCTGAAACACCTGTCACCTGAGTCCAGGGAGCAGGCTTTAATGCCAGGTGACGTTAGTTATGGTTGTGATCAGGAGCTCCTGATTTATACCCATAACCCTGGGATATAAATTCATGGTGCCAACTTCCACTATCAAAGTGTCCCCCCTGGACAACATGCCCTCAATATACAGGAAGATGTGTGTCCTTCTGTATTGAACCTGAGAAGTCTTGCAGGAAGTCTTGAATTCCCTGCAGCTGAGAGAAGGCACAAGGAGCCCATGGTTGTAATTTGTCCAGCTCAGGTAAAACCACTGCAGCTGTGCTTGTGGCTCCCAACAGCCTGGCCTTACCATTGTCTTGCCCTTCAGCCTTCTCTCTGCCACCAAAATCACCCAGTGAGCACTCAGCCACTGTTCAGTTTTGCAGCATTAGGATGTTGTCCAGAAGGGCTGGAGAGAAAGCTCAGCAACACAAGTACCTGACTGGCAAGCAAAAGGCCCAGAGTTTAATCCTCAATACCAGAAACAAACAAGGTGGTCTAGCATGTCTGGATTGCTGGCTGTGGGGTTCTCATATGTGGTTTTATCCAAGTTCTCACTAAGCAGATTCCACCTTAGTCCACACTGTCACGAATCCAAATCACAGCTCTGATCTACAGTCTCAACTCTGTCTTTGAACTCTGGTTCAGCTCATGTGTCTTTCTCTGCTTCAGTTTCTCCATTGAAAAGGGGACATTAGATCAAGTGAGTCAATATGTTCAGTGCACCAGAACAACATATGGAATATGACCAGGGCATATAAATGCCTGCTAATTAAGCATGAGAGGGTAGAAGGAGTGAAGGTCCAGGTCCTCGGATGAGCTGACTTTATTATATCATTCAGTGCTTTGGACAGCTTCAGGGAAATTACTTTTATCCACGTACTGGCTTTACAGAAAATAAACACATGGAGGTTGAGACACAGGCAAAAAGATCACCCAAAGGAAAGGTAAAGGTTGGCCTTCAAATAGGCACCTGCTGTCCCTATCACAATCTGAAATCATTGAGACCAATCACATTCCATCAAGAGACGGTCACCCACAGGGTGATCTGAGCATCATTTCCCACACACGGGGCCCAGGCTCATCCTCAGAAATGTTTGCCTCTATTCACATGGTGTGGAGAAACAAATGTAAACCCCAGACATACTCTTGGGTTCTAGAAGGCCTCATGTCTGGTGAATTCACAGAAGCTGTGGTTCAGAAATAATGAGCTCAGAAATTTGTAGGGTGCTTAATACATCATCTCTGAATAATTTATAATGAAATGCTTTTCTTGGGATAGAACTTAAGGCAGAAATCAAGCCCATGACAGAGAACCCCCAGCCTACAAACGGAAATTCCTGCAATGTCACCTTAGCTACTAAGTGTGGTGAGGGTCCAGTACCCCATGCCTTTGCCCTCAAGTCATTTCTGTCACCCTGGAAGACACTGTATGCATTAATAAGTCTCCAAGACAATGATCAAGATTTTTGCTACATGATCCTGAGCTCTGAGTATTAATCCCTTAGAAGGCAACACCTATAGGTCACCAGAATCACACAGGAGAATGTGTTACAAGGAAACCCACACTGGGGTCCTCAGACACTATTGCCTTCTCCTTGTAGCTTTGCTTGAATCAATTTATTTTGATAATAAAATTAGAAAAGCCATAACAAAGTTTTAGAATGAGAAGATATTACTATTTGTGACCAGTGTCAGGGCTCTGAAAGTACTTGGGGGAAAGTCCTAGCTCCACTTGTGGAAAGACATCTACATTAATTCCAGCATTTAGCCCATGACAGGAACAATTCTACCTGGGCACCCAAATTGCTACCTTTCTGTCCATTAACAGATTGTAGCACCTATCTAGCATTTAGTGATACTGCCTCAGAAAGGAACACTGAATGTTCAAGACAAAGTGCCTTGTATCTAGTGTGTTCTCTCTCAGGCATATTCACACCAAGAACAGGCCTGCTATTCAAGGACATCAAGCTACTTAGGACACTGGATAAAGTATCAGTGCTATGCTCTAACCAGGCCGAAGGAGGAATTTGTACACAGAATTTTCAAAAGAAAATTAATCTTTGTAGATGAACACAGAACTTCCATTCTCAGTGGACTCTACCCATCCACATCCTGCTCCTGCTGGCACCACTTCCCATCCTAAGGACTCAGGTAATCTCTGGTGAGGAGGCAACACTTTCTTCAGGTCTATTCTGACCTTAGTCTAGAGCCACAAAAGTTAGCAGTCCCTGAAAATCCCCTCAGGTCCTTTTTATCATTATCCCCATTGTATATCTGTAGCTAAAGTTCCTGCCCAATGAAATCATTTTACTCAACACTGAAACTGGTGAGGAAAATTTTTCCCAATTCTATGGCTCACCCAGCCATGAGAAGCTTCCAGGTGGCTCATATGAACCACATATTGAGCACTTCTTCCTTGATTGCTCCAGGACAGTCTGGTTAGAGACACTGGAGAACTTATCTCCCATCTCCTTGACATTTCAAAACAGTAGATGTTCTCATTGGACCTCCAGCTATCATTTGTCCAAATGATATCATGTGGCTTTGCTGCACTTTTGCCATTCATGGGAGGAAAAAGATAACCTTAGGGAAATCTCAGATCAGGGAGCACTGCAATCATTTGGCTTCATTATGAGTCTGATCCTCCCTTAAAAAATCAGTGATTCTTAAGATAACTCATGGAGGTTGACATCGAGAATAAGGGCCTCCAATTCTTTAGCTGTGCCCAGACAAAGGATAAAAAGATTTATATATGAATGAGCAGCTGGTTGTGTTTTGTAACTGCAGGGTTTTCCAAAGGTATTTTAGGCTGTTTGTCTCATGGAATCCTAGTAGATCACACTAGTCACAGGAGCTAGGCAGAAATTTGAGAAGCCTGGATCTCACCATGTTGGAAAAACCACAGCACATGAATTCCTACCACATTCTGTACCACCTGAGGAAGGGGCAGTGAAAATTGGGGCTTTGCACACTGTCCCCTCTTTCCATGGTCACATTACATTTCAGAACTAGACAAGAAGTTGGAGAGAGAACATGGTTGCCCCAGCATGGTAGCTGCCAGATGCCTTTCCATTGGCTGAAATTATTTGCTGTGATCCAAGCAAGACAAAAATTCAAGTAAGGGACAACCATAGATGCTAATGTTTCTCACTTTGGATTTGAAGAATTTGTATTTCCTGTCCTGGCAACTGTGACTTGACAGTTACATGAAATCTGGATCAAACTGACAAATCTCTGCAAGAACAGAGATCACCTGTTCTCTTCCCTTCTTGGGAACATAGTTTTGGTATTGGTGTGGTGACACATGACACCTAGACATGAGGATCACATTCTCCCACTCAAGGAAAGAAGTCCCCAGCAAGGCTGTGTGCATGCTCCACCACTTGGAAAAGCAGAATTCCAGGCCCATGTCTATGTGGGAGCATGAGGCCTGTTTTCCAACCTGTTTCCCATGGTACAGGATAAGGAAGACCAACTGTTTAGAAGTAGTGCGACTCTAGCTTTTGTTAATGTATGTTCAATCTGTGGTGTCTCTTGGAGCCCTATAAAGGGCTATTGCATGAGCTCCAACCATGCATGGCTTAGCACCTGATATGAAGCATTCATGGGACTTTGTTTTAATGCCAGATTATCATACTGTGGTTACCTTTGAGAAATACAGGAAGTGTCTTGCTCCTCCATGGAGGCTGAGTGTGGAATGAGGTCCAAGAAATGGAGAACTTGATCAACTCGACTTGCAGCCATGTCACCTAGACCCTGAGCCTGGCATCGGGAAAGTTTCTTGTCCCTTGGCTCCAAGAAATGACACTGACACTATCTTTCAACATTCTATATCCAGTGAAATCACTTCTTTTTT
>PVKA01045456.1:0-15531 GCA_004027165.1 Ctenomys sociabilis
TCATTTAGTTTTGTCAGAGAAGGTTATTCCATTGCCATTTAAATACTGTAGGGTTTCAGTTCCAGTAAAGATGACTCCTAGTGAGGAGGGCTATGTGATGGACATCCCGAGTGCCACGGCCAGTCCCCAGTCCTTGGGCCACACGGGATGGTGGCCAAGTGTCAGGCTTTCTGTTAAGTTTTCCATGGTCTGCAGTAGACGCTGACGAGGCCCACCTTGGGGCGCCAGTGCGCGTGCTCAGCGTCGCGGTCCTCACCTCCCAGCTCCTCCAGGCCCCTCCCACCTGCAGCTCTGTCCATCTCCTACCTTCTCTCTGAATTTTGCTCTTTAAATGATCTACATGGCATTAACCTTCTGTGTGTGATTTATTTTACTTAGATTTTGGCCTCAAGATCCACCTGTTTCCCCACAAATGACTGAAACTTCCCCTTCTTTGTGGCTGAGTGGCGGACCCTTGAGTCTGTGCACGGCCTTGTCTTTACCCCTCCATCTCCCCTGAGCACGGGACCCACTTGCACAATTTCACCTAGGTGAACTGTGCTGCTGGACACCCCGTGTTGTGCAGTGGCGGCCCCTTCTTTGTTGCACAGCAGCCTTCTGTGGCACTGACGTGGCCTGCAGGAGGAGCAGCTGGCTGTGTAGCCTCGGCGCCCACCGTGACCCAGATGATGGATTCTGGAGAAATTGAAATGAGGACCAGAGGCTTCCAGCCTTGTCACTGTGGGTCCCAGCGTTCCATCCTGCAGCGGCTGTTCCTACCTCTGGCCTCCACCTTAGATGTTACAAGCGAGCCCCATCCCAGTGCAGACACCAGAACTGTCTCCGGTCACTGCTAGAATGTCTGGCAGCAAAGTCACCCAAAGCCGCAGCTGCGGATCTGGACGTGGGCACCCACTGCAGAGCCTGGTTCTCATCCTGAGTGGCCACACGTGTGGGGCTACCACCGGCTGCGCCTGGGTGGCTGGCAGGCAGCTCGGCAGGGCTCTCACAGCAGGCCTGCACATGGAATCTGCCCCTTGGAGGGCACTGCACTCAGACGAGCTGGAGATGTACGCACGTGTATCCGTCCTGCGCGTTTCCTGAGCTCTGTCTTGAGCGGCAGTACTACTTCCTCTTCTTTCCCAAGTCCAGCAGCAGGTGCCCGTCCTCACCTCTCATGAGTAACTTAGGGGGGGTCAGGAAGGACCCAGCAGAGACCAGCTGGCAAATGCAGAACTAATTATAGACTGTTACACACACACACACACACACACACTCACATGCACACACAGGTGCATACACACACACGTGCACGCACACACATGCACACATGCACACACACGCACACACACACACACACACACACACACACACACACACACACAGGTGGCGGTTCTCCATTGACCGCAGCAGCTGTTCTTGGCTTTTCAGGGTTCCCAGGAACCAGACAGACCCTTTCCTCTTTTCCTGGAAGCGTGTGCTGTGATTTGGGGAAGTTTGGACAGTAGAACCTTTGTTGAAGATGAGTTCTTTGGTTGACAAAAAATATTTTTGAAAAAGATGCATATCTATCTGCTCTTGCCTTGGAGTTCCAAGAAAGCTTAATCCCTGTTGCTCATGCTTGAAGTTTCATTAAACAAAAATGAGTAAATACATACATCTCAGAAATGCCACAGTTCGTGTGCCTTACACTTAGGGCTCTTTCAGACTGGTGAAGAGTGATCATTCTGTTTACAGTGGATTTGAAAAGGAGACTTCTCGGTGAAATTTAGAATGTCGTAAGTGCTTGCTCATTTGTGATTTAATCACGATGAAATAGGGGATTTGAAATAAAGCAGGTGGGCAAAGCAAAGAAGAGTCATTACTGAACTCATATTTTTATACCTTTAAGTTTTATAAAATGAAATTGTACTTAAACTGCAACATTAAAGATCTTGAAAACTCAGTTTCACGTTAGTACCATTTCTTACCCCTTAACTTGCAAATTTGAATGTTGGTTAAAATATTACATTAGCCAGTATATTCATGATTCCTGTGAATATTGGATTTTTTTGTTTGTGTTTTTCTTTTCTTTGCTACTTGTCACAGGCTGCTGATCCTAGTACTTGTATTTCCAGCATCTTGTTTCCTTTTTAAGAAGGTGGCAGCAGCAGGGCTGTAGTGCGGATGTGCGAATGGACTCCAGAAATCGGACCGTAGTCTGCCGTGGGCTGACCTCAGAGAAGCTGGCGCAAGCTGTGCGTTGTTCTGTCACTAATAAATAAGGTCAAGTCATTAAATTTGGATGGAGCCACAAAACAGCGTGCACGCACAGATGGCGGGTTCATCGTGGTGCGGTTGGCGCATAAAATAACCTGCTGTGACACAATGGCTCAGAACTTTAAGTGAACAAGCGCAGCTTTCTAGGACAAATTTCTAACAAATGTATCTTTTTGCAATATGCGGTTATAAACACAGAACTTGGAACTTTTATGTTATTAAAGCAGATCTTTCAGTGTTTATAGGAAAATAGTTTTGTTTTTCTTTCAGCAGTTTTCCTAGGAACTCCTGACAGGATGCAGATGGAGTGTAGACCAACTGAAGTCTGATGCCACATGGAAGGACACTTTGCCACATGTTGCCTGGCTTTTAAGAATAGGATGGGTGGTTGCATGTAGGATCAGATGCCTCACACCACAGCGTCCGAGTCTCCTGTTTTCTCAATGAACTGTTAGTCAAGCTGGTAGCCCCTGACTCCAGTTTAGTTTTCAATAATGGCCAGAAGCAAAGAATGATTTCCTGTTTCTGTGGACTGTCTTTAAAGACATTGTGTCACACAGATTCCGGGAGGCGTTCAAACTGCATGGTGATTTGAACTGTGTGTGAGGTGCGGTCTTTCTGACATGACACTCGTGGGAACTTGGGAACTGTGTGTGCCCTGAAAGGGATTCTGTGAAGGGAAGGGCGCCCTCTGTAACTTGCACATTGTGTTCTAGGGGTTACTGAAAGGACAGCCGCAGGCCAGCCAGAACCCATACTTTCTAAAATGCTGCTTTTCCCCATTCATCCTCCAGCATCTTTAGGGTGGTGGGTGTGCCAAAGAAAGGCCCCCTGAACAGAGAGGCTGTGTTTTCGCCCTTTAGGCCCTTCCTGACGTCATTCCCACTTTCCTCTTCCCTGGGCACTGAGGTCTGAAGTGCACACACCTCCTACTATGACACTTTCTCTCTGGGAGGACTCCTTTAAATCAGCCATGTGGAAAATCAGGAACACGGGATCCACTAGGACACTCTAAGATGGGAGGACAAGATTACAGTGAGCAAGGCAAGGAAAAGAACTGTGCTTCCAGCTGAGGCTTTAAGCAGTGAGGTTCAGCTGCTGCTTATCGCCCAGAGCCGCATTTGTGTCTACCCTGCTTGCCGGCCTCTCCTTCCAATGGTGACTTAATATAACAAAACGCTGTGACTGAGATGAAGGAGCAAGTCCCCAAGGGACAACCCTTCTAGGCAGTAGCAGATGGCATCGCTGGAGCCTGCTGTCCAGGTCCAAGGGTAGAACTTGGACAGCATTAGCTCCAAAGCCAGGACTGGGCAGGACGCAGCGTGGGGCAGAGTCACCCAGGTACTGACCTGGTGACGTGTGGTGAGCCCCAAAGCACATGCTCCCCCCGAACGGAGGTTGGGTGGGGTGAGGGGATGGGGGTGACGCAGCTCCCTAGAGCCCAGGGGTGCCACCTTTTATCTTCTTTCATTTTCATTTCTCCCTTTTTCTCTTTTTTTTTCTTTGCTCCAGTTTTTCTTGCTTGGTTTCTAAAGAATGAATTTTTCAGCATCGACTCTCTCTTGGAAAAAACCCTAATACCTAGAAAATTTCCTCCCGAAAGCCTTTCTTCCCAATTCACCCCAATCAAGAATAATCTTTACACTTCCAAATCCCAATACCATCCACCATTTTTTCCTACAATTTAATCACCAAAATACCTACATATTGTATTATATTTCTCTTCATATTCTTTTAGTTTGTTTTGTTTTGTTTGAAACCGGGTCTGGCTTTGAACGCACTATGTTGTAGTCCAGGCTTGCCTGGGACACCTTGCAGTTCTTCTGTCTCAGCCTCTTAAACTGTGGGGTTACAGACATCCACCACCATGTCCAGTTGTGTTTCTATGGCTGTTAGCATGAATGTTTCTGTTAGGAAATTATAAATATTTTGTTTTGGTCTTAGCGTTTCAATTTCTCAGATCACTAGAAGTACTAGGGAAAGTGGGGCAGGGAGAGTTCTTTGTACTCTCTTATTATTCCAGCACCTAGCACAATCCTACAAGAGAGTATCTTATTAAGTGCTCTTCTTCATTTGTTGAGCTGTCAATCTGGACATCTTAATATTTCCCCTTTAAGCCCAATTTCCTGTCATAACTAGGCACTCCTCTCTGGCAGCACACAAGTGTTCTGGTGGGGAGAGAAACACTCTCTAAATTTGCACTTTTCTTTCCTTGGCTAAAACCCACCAGATGCAGCTCTTTGCTTTGCCAGAGACCCAGCATTCCTATTGCACTGTAAAATTACATGTATACCTGCCATCAGGGGCTGGGCAGGGACCTGGGTCTAAGGTGTCTTCAGGGTCATCTTCCTTCGCACCTGACAGTATAGAATAATATATCACTGGGTTGGAGCAGTAAGTTGCTGAAGACCCCAAAAGAAAATTTCTGCAGCCTCCTTTTGAATAATGTTTCTCTAATTAATGTTGATCTGATTACCCACCAGGGTTCTCACTGATAACTCCATGGGAGTGCAAGCCCTTCATGGAGGCAGTCCTTGGTTCGCAGTACCAGTCACATTATTGCCATAGCCTGGCAAAGCAGTCTCATGACCCACCTGCGGTCCACCTGTGTTCCCCAAGGTCCACCCCACTGAAGCCTTACAGGAGAGTGTGGGTACTTTTGAAGCACATTCCTTTGATTCTCATTCATGTTTTCTTCTGGGACCCACTCCCTTCCCAGTGACTCTCGGCATCCTGGGTGGGGCTGGGCTATTCTCGGTCCTTGCTGCTTCCAGGGAGCCCAGAGCTGAGGCCTCTGCATTTCCTGCTGCTCAGACTCCCCGGGGCAGCTGTGCATTCTTCTGCCTCTGCTGTACCCAATCACTGGGAAGTTGTGGAGAGTAAAATATCCCAAAGAGAGAAGAGCTAAGAGGAGGAAGCAGTGCTAACGGTGCTTGTGCTGGGAGGTGGGGGAGAGTGGCAGGAAGCAAAGGAGGACGAGAGGTGTCACCCTAGGGATCCCAGAACCAGAGGGTTAGAAGGCGAGTTGGATGTCACCAAAGGCTGCAGAGAAGAATGAACCTCTTCAGTGTGAGTGGGGTGGTCCAGCAGGACCAGTTCTGTACTTCCGTAGTCATTTCTTTTAGTGATGTTAGTTGTGAATAGATCAACTATCTAGCTATGTTTCTTGTTTTAATAGTGGAACCTGAGGCTGGGGAGATAGCTCAGCAGCATAAGCACTTGCCTGGAAAGCACAAGGTCCTGAGTTTGAGCTCTTGTGCTGCATGCCATGCTGGCCTCGGAACCTTGGGCACAGCATCATGCCAGCACAAGAACTGGGTATAACTGCTCACTAGGGCCAGTGCCTCACCAGGGAAGCTGAAGCAGGAGGATCGCTGGAGTCCGAATTGCATAGTGAGACCCTGTATCAAACCATTTTTGTCCTTTATCTACAATTTCTGTGTGAACAGGGAAAGAACCTCTCAAACATCAAGAGATCTCAGTGCATTTCACTTCCGTCGTTTACATTTTGGACAAGATGACCAAACACACTGAAAATAACCAGCGTGGGAGCAGGGTGCATGCGCAGTGTGGCCGTTCCTTTTTCCCTCTTGCCGCTTGCCTTGTGTGGCCCTGAGTGGTGGGCATGGTAACCCCATTACCACTCTGCACAGTGTCTTTCTGTCTGATGGCTCCATGGTCCAAGATAGCAGCTCTGTCCCTGGTGAGCATCTTTGTATTTTAATTTTCAAGATGAAAGAAGGGAGAAAAACCCAACTTGGTTTCCCATTCACAGAACATGTTGAAACTTGATTTTGTTCTTACTTTTCGTTCTGTGGAGTAGAATTTAGTCTACGGCTTCACACACTACCAAGACAGTGTGCGGTGCACTCTTGTGAAAACTGTATTGGTGTTTGCAGTGCGTAGTAATTGCATCCATCACATTACACATTTTTTATTTTTACATGATGTCTGTCAGGCCGGCATTGCATATATACGGCCTCATTAACTTGCTATTTCCTTCTTTTTTCTGTATTTTTTAGGGAAGGGTCTACAGGGTGTTCAGGTCTCACTACTAGATCAGACTCGTAGTGATCTGCCTGTTTGCAGCCTCCCAAGTGCTGGAATTATAGGTGTGCATCGCCACACACAGCCTCAATTGCTGTCTCAGCACACCCTGGGGGCACCATAGGCCCAGGGATCGAACCCCAGCCCCTCTGCTTTAATCCGCTGAGCTATTTGGCTAGCCCTCACTAGCTCTCTATTTCTGAAGGCTAGAATGATGCCTTCTGCATTGTCTCCATGGCAGGTGCTCCTACGGGGCACATTCTAAGTCCATTCCAAGGTCTAACTGATGCTGCCTTCATTCATTTGTCCTAATACCTTCTCTCTGAAAAATTTGGAAGACAAGTTGAGCCGTCAAGCCTGTGCAAGAAACCTTCATTTTTGTGGAACTCAGCATGACGTGTGTGTGTCTGCGCGCGCACGCGTGTGCTGTGTGTGCATGCACACACATATATGGTTACTGTTGCTAAGTACAGGGGCTTTGTCAGATGCAGCGGTTTTCAGAACTCCCAGCAGCAGAGTGTGAAGCAAGCACAATTGCTCCGTGTTGACACCTGGGGACCCCAGCCCAGGCTCTGGGGGGCTTCTTGGAAGAGAAAACAATCGCAGCTGTGTTGTGAGGTCTTTCCCAGGGGCCATGGCGCAGGGTGACAGCTACCCCGTTACAGCTCAGGAGGCCAGCTGCCAGCTGCCTCTTTGGTCGTTCACAGCAGGAGGGGTTTATTGAATCCAGGAGGCGCACATTTTCACAATGATGTTCCATGAGATGATGGACATGTGGGATATGAAATGCGCCAAATCCTTCTGTTTTCTGAAGCTGTGTCCCGGGTGCTCTGCAGTCAGGGCAGAGTCTCAAATCCCAAAGGTGACAGAAACAGACAGTAATTTTAGGTGACATTTCCACTCTGCCACCCACATACAGGGAAATTAGCACATCACCCAGCCAGCTGATTGATGCTGAAAATCTTGAAAGTGAATCAGTCAGTTTCATCACCTGGAAAGAGCCTTTGAGGAGGACTTAAGGGAAATCTAAAATTTTTATTAAAAACTAGATTTGGAGACTTTTCTTATTCATTTCCTCACTTTTTTGCTATGCAAGTATTTTCCAATAATTGAATGCCTTGATGTATAGTTATTAAAATTTAAGGGAGTAGAAGATACATTTAATTTAAACTTGTCATTTTAGTGGTGAGGATACTAGAAAGGGACCCAAATAGACTGGGCGTGTTCAGCACCACAGGCATGTTGTTAATACTCCAGAAACTGAGCCTAGGTTTTGATGTCGAGTTTTATGCTCTTCTCTTACTCGTGGATCCAAGTTTTATTGAAAATGTTAAGTAATTTAGCCCAGGAAGGTACATGGCCTCATACAGAGTCACAGAGATCGACATAACACAGTTCCAGAAGGAGTAGCAGTGCTTAGAGTGGAGACAGCAGAAAGCCCTCAAAGGAGATGAGATACACTGAAGGCCGAGAAGGAGCCCCAGGAAGGGCAGCTTTGCCGGGAGAAGGGTCCATGCGAGAACCGGCAAGCTTCCTGTTGAGAAAAGAGCAGGACCCTCCCTTTGGTGGGCTCATCGGCTGCGGGCCTGTGGGCGAGAGAGCTCTCAGTGGAGGGCTGTGCGGCGGGCGGCTCGAGTCTGGGTGCAGCAGATGAGGGCCGAGTGGGGCAGGCCACACGGAGGTGGGAGTCCTGATTCTTCCACCAAGACGCAGCGACGCATAGACTGGATTGTCAGACCTGCAGGGGAAGAACAGTGGTTTTTGTCCTTCAAGGAAGGGCATCTGGGCCTAAGAATTAGAGAACGGGAACATCAACACACATTGCTGTGGTGTTCACAGCTCCTTCCAGCTCCACTCTGAGATCTGAAAGAGTGAGATCTCTTTGTCCGCAGTGTGGAACACCATGGCTGGAGCACTCAAATCTAAGCGTAAAGCAAATGGAGGGACCCGCACGCTCTGTTATGAAGCTTCTGTTTGCAGTGTGCCAGGCACCAGTGCGAAGCTTACACTGGGTGCCTGCTGTCTGGAAGTGTTCAATTTAAATTTAAAAGGGAAGAGTGTGAGCCCTACTTTCCTTTTTCCAGTTCCCTGAGTAGAGCAGCACTTCCCACTGACTGTGTCCATTGCTCTTGTCTGAACCCCTGTCGCTCCACCCTCCCTGCTGGTGGCCCAGCCCTGATCTGTCACCTGCAGCTTCTTGCTACATGACCAGGTACAAAAACAGTGTCTGGGATGCCCTTTATTGGAAAAATCACCTCCCAGAACTTCATGTTCCATACTTGATTTAAGAGAAGTGAATTAGATCTGTGTCTCTAAAGACATCTTTCTAGGAAACTACTATTCTTAACATGAAGAATTTACACAACATGCAGACACCCAGTGCTCAGGCTCTGCTTTGCAGAAGCACCTGTGGTGTGATGAGCCTAAAAAGCCCTCACTGTATCCACCGCAATGCCCTGCAGGCGCAGACTTCCGTGGCATTGGCTGGGCCGCAGGGCCTGGATTCCGCACCACCCCCAGCATTCCATCTTCCCTTCCTAGAGAGCTGGCATCTTATGAGGTGCAGGACTGAAGGAAGAAAAGCCTAAAACGTACATGAAACTCCATGTTCTAGTGAGGAAACCAGACAAGGATGACCTGTCTCCCTATGGGTCCAGTAACGTGTGCCCCGTCAGCCAGTGGGTAGAGTGCTGTGGGTAAGGACTGTTACAGTGGCTGTGTGCAGGTGTTGCCTACACTGCAAATGGGCCTGCTCATGGCATCCACGGGGGGGCGCTCCTCTGGGATTCTATTACCATATTTAATAGACTAGACAACCACTGGAACCACAAAGCTTAGGTCAAGAAGCGGGTGATAGGCTTTGGTTCTGTTCTGTTCACCGTGAAGGAGAGGTTGGCTGCAGACCTCAGCAGGCTCGGTGGAAAGAGCAGATCAGGATTTCATGTCAGCTCCTGTTACCACATCTACTGACAGGAAGCTCGTGTGTCCCTTGTCCTTGCTTTGGCCTGGTGTGTGCTTGATTTGCAAAGGGTGCCAAGGAAGTGTGAAAAGAGCAGGAAGCCATTTGTGTCACTGCACAGCATGAGCCTGTGACCAGGGTTTGTCACAGAACTCCAGATAACTGAGTCTGCAGCAGGGGACTCTGGGAGTGTTCTTAGGAGAGGCTTAGGGAATTTTGGATAATGATTAGCTTGGTTTTTTAAACAATTCAACTATTAGGTTCATCTGTTTTCTAATACCACCAACGAGTGAGTGTGAACTAGGGTGTTATGAAGAAACTACATTGTAGGAATGGCGCAAGTGCACCAGGCATCCTGCTAATGCATGTGTGCTCACGTCCTGCTCGATGTAAGTGATAAATACCGAGTGGACACACGTCAAAGCTGAACGGCTTATGGACCCCACTTTGTGGGAAAGCTGGCAGAACCTTGGAAGAGTGGTGGCTGTCGTGTAAAGCAAGCACAGTTTTCTGTTGCTCACATGAGAACAGTCTTCGTTTTGCTGACAGTGCCTCTCAGAGGCATCACCCAGAGGCTGGACCTGGGAGGCCAGAGCAGCTCGCGTCTGGCTGCCCGGAGTGCCAGCTGCGCCTCTCCACGAGGGCAGAGCTCCCAGACCTCGTGTGATGCTGAGCAGCGCGCTCCACGGCTCCGTCCTGTTAAGGCCCATGGCGCTGGAGAACCACTTGCCTCTCACAGAAAGGAATGTGTGAAAGTGTTGACGCTGGATGTGGCTGCCTTGGGGGGAGTCTGGGACATGTTTCTTCAGTGGCCCTGTGACCACTGTGGCGGGGACCTGTGTAGGCTTGATTTCTGAGGCCCGGCTGTTAGAAGCCACGTCCTCTGAGCTGACGTGGATCAGAAGGTGAAATGAGCTTTTCCATAGCAAGAACTCTCCTAATGCCATATTCAGAGCTCATAAGCCGCGGAGATGTTTGTGTCTTACTCATAAGGGTGTAACAAAACCGTAATATGTTACACAATCACAAAACTTCATTATATCACGCAGAGCACACACACTTAGTGGCAGCCTCTAACTCGCATTCTGGTCAACATAAGTGAAGAATACCAGCATTCTAGAGATTACGGAGGGAGGTAAATAGGCAGATGCGACAAGTGCTTTTCATTAAGGTGCTCTGGACCATCTCGTTGCCAGGGTGGCTGGGGGACTTCTCAGGGACAGCTGGCTATTGCAGAAGGAGTTTTCACTCAAACTCCTCGACAGCGCTGGATAGCCCATTAGTGCAGGCCATGTGTTGTAATACTGTCCAAATAAAATTTGCAAACTAAGAATGTACATATTTCTAGAAGTGGCTTTAGAAATAAATCTTAAAAATTTACATATGTGTATAAAATTTAGAATAAAAATAAAAACATATGCAATTATTCTATATGGAATTTTTGATGTACTATAATATTTAGAACATAACTGATTATAGCTCCACAAGCTATTTTATTTCAGATTTTATTTCATGGTTTAAAATTCATGAATTCAACATTTAGTTTCCTCTTTCTTTCAAACATTTTACCATAAAATTTTTAACATTCAGAAAATTAACATAATACATACACATAAACCCTCAGATATTCTAGATTCAGTAATTCTTATTCTTAATAAAACATTTATTAATGTTTTGGTTTTATAACTTTATTTGGTGTCTTATATTCTATAGCATTTCTTGAAATGATTTAAACAATCAGATTTATCCTTGGGATTCGTCTTTACCTGGAAATCTTTTTTTTTAATTTTATTTATTTATTTTTATATAACTTTTCTTATTTATTGAAGAACAAATAGCAATGAGACAGTTTCAAATCAAATTAACAGGATAGATTCGATAATTAATACATTGCAAACTGTTTTTGTAATGGTTTGGAATCGTACAAGATGCATACATGATATTATACCTACAGACACTATTGTAACAGATGTCTCTAATCAGTGAATTAAGAGAATGTAACTGTATACTTATTTTTTTAAAGCTGAATTATATCACAGTTTCAATAATTAATACTTTCTGCCTTGTTATCTTCCTTGTGGTTGTCCATAGCACTAGAAGCTGACATAATATCCTGTCCAACCACTATTAGTGCAAATATTGCTTCTCATAGAATTATGAATAAGCACTGTATATCTATCCTAACTGTACTGTCTATACAAATACATCATGGTTCTTCCTTTGTATCCCCCCCTTTTTTTTGTCTAGACCTGTCAAAGATGGGCACCCCATTGTCATTAAACCAATTTAGGTGCTGAATTCAGCGACACAATGCAACACAGTCCAGCAGTCCACAATAATAGTGAATTGTCTGAAGTTGTTGACTGTAGCCATTTACAGCTCAACTTATTATTATGGTCCCACATTATATACCTTATTTTTATACTTTTCTGCTGGATGATTAAGGCCAAAATAAAGCAAGACCTATATAACAAAAAGGTAGCTTTTATATTTGATGAGGTCAGTCAAGTCCCCTCAGGGTTTATCTTGTAATTCTGTACCTTACTCTGTAGATCCTTTGCCTGTGTCATCCATACAGATGAATCACGGCCAATGCTTGACCAGTTTGCTCTCTGTGAGAGCCTGAGAGAAAGTTTTCTCTCCATGCGACTCTACCCAGGCACACTATAGAACTTCAATCTCTTTACTCTGTGGCTCCATAATCTCCTTGATCAGAAAATTTGTGGCACAGCTGAGTTCCATGATGTTACAGAACAGGTTCTCCTATGTCCTGAGTCTTCACTGACCTTGAAAGGCTAGGGCCAAAATGTTGGCTGACTGAAAATGTGTATAAGATTTCAAAGTAGCTGAAGTGCTGCAAGGTCAGCACTTATACACATCTCTAGGAAGTACAAAGTACACTGACAAGCTGTCAGCAGCCCTGTTGGTGTACTGACAAGGTGTGGGACCTTTCCATGAAGGCAGTCAAGAGCACATTGGGTGCTTGTGTAGTATCTAATACTGTGCCTGCAATGCAGAGCCTTCTGCGGCTACAGCGCATGTGCAGATCAGAGAAAATGCCTCTGTGCCTTGAATGCCATTACTACACTTTAGCTCAACTCTTCTTGCAGGATCTTAGTACTTTGTGACTATTACAGCTTTTTGCGATGAGCACATCAATGTCAACCTGAAGACAGATGTAAGCAGATGAAACAGGGATTTGTGCACCAAGCAATCAGTTATCTCATTCCAAAACATTGTTTGTTTTAATAAATACCATTTTCAATATCAAATATAATAAGGCTTTGTCTACAAAAACTATCAGATGGACATTTGGATAAGGAAATTGCTAAGTGAGTAAAGTGAAGAACAGGTCTTCAGGACAGCTGGCTTGATGAAAGGGATTTTCAAGTGTAATACAATATTAACTGCAAAAAATTGACTGTAATAATCTATGTTTATTGAGACTATTCAGCACTCAGTAATACCCTATAAGTAATTTCTTCTGTGTTTAATGTTCTATTTGACCCCGATAGTTCACCTAAAATGTAGCAATGATATGCAAGGGATATATGTATGTATATGGAAAACAGAGCCTCAAATTCTCTTTTCTAACAAAAATGAATCAGTGGCTTCTGCCAATGCTTTTTAGTTAAAAGAGCAAGGCGCCTTCTTCATCGTTACCACCCCAAGCTGTGCAGTGCTAAACCCTGAGTTTTTCACCATGCTCGTGTTCTAATAAGCACTCCGATTTGCGACCACATTTACTCCAAGGCAGGGGTGGAGGCCCTTCTTGCACTCAGCAGTTGGCTTTGGCCAAGGCCCGGTCCCAGGTGCTTCCAGACGTGTGAACTTTGATAGCTAGAAGGGAGAGAGCTCCTTCAGCTATATTTAAGATGAAAGAAGCAGTGGAAAGGGGGTGGGGTTGGATTTTACCTTGGGATGGAAAAAGTACTGAGAGAGGCCCTGACGTGAAGTTATAACAGAAAGCAGGCTCGCTTCCGCCACTTCCTGTGTGCTTTCAAAGAGTTTTAGGGGAAGAAGAGCTATCTAATGCAGCTTCTACAGCAGTTACCAACTCTTATTTTTGTGGAGGTAGCTAACTCCAGGATTCTGCGACAGTATCTAACTCATAATTCTCATGGCGACATCTGTCTCAGTATCTTTGGAAATAACTAACTTGTATCTAGGGGAACCTCTAATTCATAATCTCCGTGGAGCTATCTCACTCACTCTGCCGACGGCCATATCTAGCTTGTGATTTCTGTGTTTCAGTTAGCTCAGAGCTTCTTTGGAAACACCTGCTTTGTTGCTTCTGAGAAGATACCTAACTCATAACCTTTGTGAAGACATGTAATTTGTAGCTTTTGTGGAAATGGCTAACTTCTAGCGCCTGTGGCAATACCACACTCAGAGCTCTTGCGGAGATGCCTGACCCTTACTGCTGTGTAGATACCTCACTCACTGATTCTGTGGATGGAGAATCCATGGCTCCTGTGAGACTGCCCCGGAAGCGGTGTGGAGAACGTCTGCTCCACTATGCTCAGGCGCGCTGCGCAGGACCGCCGCCGCCACGGACCTTACCTGGGCTGAGATGATCGGTCATGTATCCAATGTTCCTTCTAGGTGAGACGTTCCACCGTTCTTCTTGTGGGCCGGCCTTCATTCCTTCAAGCCCATGAGGCCTGAGGGTTCATTGATGGCATTTAATGGTGGGGGTGCATGCAGAAACCAGGTTTGGGGCTGCCACACCCTGGCTCCAAGCGGGGGCGCCAGTCTGATGGGAAGCTGTAGGATCCGCAAGGGCAGATTCCTGATGCATCTTCCCGGGGTCACCATTGCGCACTTTCTGCTCTGGTTTCTTACAAATAAACTACAACTGTTCTCTCCAGGAGTCCTTGTCAGAAGAAACTCTTCTGATGTAATCATTTCTTAAAATGTTGAAGGAAGCTCAAGAGGACCTGGAAGATAGTTTCTGAAGCTTTAGGATGTGTCATACGGCAGTGCAACGTCATGGGGAAAATTTTGTCTCTCTAAAAATCTCTTTCTCCCTCCTTGTCTCGGACACAAACTGAAGCTGTGGAAGACAGAGCTGGCTTTCTGTGGTTAATTCCTTGTTCTGTTACTCATCAAAATCAGAATAATATAATTTTATATCTTTCGCACATATTTTAGAACTAACTTCCAAGTTGCTCAGGAGAAAATCTTGTGAGTTCACTAAGCGGTGAGTAGAAACCAGTATCTGTGTGCTCCCAGATAAACCAAGAGCAGGCCTGGGAGAGGCCCTGCAGGACTCTGTGAGCTCACCTCACGGCTCCGAATGAGATCTCCAGCCCTGAGGCCTGGTCCACTGCCAGCTCGCCCGCTTCTAAAGGAAGAGGCATGCCCGTGCACTTTAACACTGACTCCTGTTGTGGCCGGGGTCTGCGATGTCTGCACACTCCTGCAGTAGCTGGTGCTGAGTATAAATTGTGGTAGTTCCTCTGCAACAGGAAAACTCATAGCCCCCTTCAGGCTTCCAACGTGGTGTCCCTGAGTGGAGCTGGAAGACGCTGGTGCCACTGGCTTTGGGAGCCCACGCCAATTGACCACTCCCTTTGCATTTTGTGAACAAACATTTTCAATATTTAGCAATTTACTGGGTCTTCATTGGTCATTTGTAAGTGTGATACAGTGTACTGTGAGAGTTATGAATGAATAGGCTCTGTGGCATCTGTCATCCAGGTGTTCAAAAATAGAATCTCTAGGTAATGAGTAATCTGCTGTCACACAGGTAGCACTGTAGTCTCACAGTTGCTGCAGAAATGCTATGGTTAATAACGTCACTCGAGAGTGGGCAGGCAGGGCTCTGAGTGCTAGAAGAGGGACAATCCCCACAGTCCCCTCCCAGCTTTGCCATTGCAGTGAATTGGCACTGTCCCCTCTACTGTGACATCAGGTTCAGATGTCACATTTATACTTGCCAAGGCTGTGTGGTAAGGAGGAGAAAGAACTGTATCAGCAAAAAACATGGAGGCAAAAGCCTTGATTTGTTTCCTTCTAATGAGAGAAGGTGCGCAAGCTTCCCATATGCTCTGAGTGATCTAAGCCTGTATTTTTTTTTTTAATACATGAAAACAGTTTTGGTCCTCTTTGTACATAAGGAAGTATTTTAAAAATAGAAATTGGTTTATAAACATGTTGCTCTGTCTCCTGCTGCTGCCACCATGGTGATGGTGATGGTGCTGATGGTGGCCATGGTGGCAGTGGTGGCGATGGTGGCAGTGGTGGCGATGGTGGCAGTGGTGGCGATGGTGGCAGTGGTGGCA
>PVKA01045457.1:0-15531 GCA_004027165.1 Ctenomys sociabilis
ATCTGGATGTGATGGCACATGTGGGAAGTTGGAGGATTACAAGCTAAACACCAGCCTGGGCAACTTAGTTATACTCTGTCTCAAGATAAAATAAAGAACTGAGGATATAGCTCAGCATGAAGGCCCTGAATTTATTTCAGACCACACACACACACACACACACACACACACACACACACACACACACACACACACCACACCACATCACATCACATTACATCACATCACATAGACACACGATCATACTGACTTTTAAGAGAACAGAATAGCCAACACACTCCAGAGTATCAAACAAAGTATTTGGAGGATTCATAAGATGTGATTTAAATGTTACTACAAAATGGGACTTTTCAAGACTATGTTTATGCAGGCTCAAGATGAAACAAATAGTACAGCAGAATAGAATTAAGTCTCCCATCCACAAGGCTGACACTGGCAAAGGAGCTACAATGTACTGTATGGAGTTACAGGATAAATCCTGAGGGTACATGACTGATTTTATCAGATAAAAAAGTTACATTTCTTTTTATATAGGTGTCACTTTATTTTGGTCTTAATCATCCAGCAGAAAAGTATAAAAATGGGCTATATAAAGTAAAGCCATATTAATATACTGAGATGTGAATGACTCAATTCAACCACTTCTGCTGATAACCCTCTACTATTATGGACTGCTGGACTGTGTTGGATTGTTTTGCTGAATTCATGTGTCTATAGTACTTAGATGCCAATGGAATACCCATCTCTGACAGGACTAAACAAACAAAGGGAATACAAAGGAAGGACCATTTTGTATTTGCATATACAGACTAGTCAGGATAGATATACAGATACTCTTGCTTAATTCAATGAGTAGAAAGATTTATACTAGTAGTGTTTGGACAGATATCCTGTCTGCTTTTTATACTATGGATAACTACCAAGAAGAAAACAATGTACAATATATTAATGGTTGAAACTGTCCTATAATTAGTTTTGAAACAGTCCCATTGCTATTTTTTTCTCAATAAAATAAAACAAAATTTTAAAAAAGAATAGAATTAAGTCTCACTAAGTAATCACTGATAGATATAGATACAGATGTATAAAGATACAGGTATATTGTCCAGTAATATTTGATCAAAGTAAATGCAATGGGAAGACTTGTTTCACACTAATCGTGATAGTTTCCCTGGTTGTCCATATGTACAAAAGAAAAAGTGTAGATCTACCCCTATATTGTATCATATAATAAAAACCTAAAATAATTCCAAAACCTAAAAACTAAGAACTAAAGACCTAAATCTTTCAGAATAAAGCATAGATGTAAACCATGGAATCACACATTCATGCACCCATTACCACTATGTAATTCCAAAACATTTTCATAACTTTAGAAAGATACCTCATAGTTATCAGCAGTTATAGCCTGTTTTCTACCCCCACCACTTCTGCTGATAATAGATGTATGTATTTTGAATATTTTCTGTAAAGTTGGGACTGCAAGAAAGAACTATCTGAAAAACTAAGTGCTGGCACAGAGACAGGAGGAGACGTAGGTAGCAAAAAAGCAAATAATTGACTTAGCAATTATTTTTAAGTCAACTTCAATAGAAAAATATAGAAAGTACACATCACAAATATGAAATACTTTTGTTCTCAAAATAATCAGGATGAGAAAAATAATTGTAAAATCATACATCGTAGAAGGATTTTAAATATGTGCTTGAAAAAGTTTTATAATTCAATGATATGCAGGTAGATTATTGAATAAACAAAAGAAAATGGATTTGGACAGAGTTTTCTCCAAAGAAGGTCAAGGTCCTAATAAGAATAGGTGTTTAGCATCATTAGTGGGTAAGCAAAAACAAACTATTAATGAAATACAACTTCATGTGCATTAGGATGATTACATGGAATCAAAATTGTAGAAAATAACAAAGTTATGGTGCAGATATAGAAAAAATAAAACTTTTACACTTGTTTGATATGTCAAATATGTCATTCATTTTGGAATAGTTTTGCGACTTTGAAAATATTTAGTATAAAGCTACCATACGACTATTACATTCTTAGATATAAAGTAGAAAGAAAAAGAAAAATAAATGACCATGTTCAAAAGTGTACATTTTTTCTCAACAAAGTATAGTTATATCAGAAAATTAAATATTTGGTAGTCAATGGAAATGTTATACTGACCATAACAGAGCTTTGATAGACTTAAAATATTAAGGTAAGTTAAAGAAAGCAAACATTTAATGCACATGATATGATGCCCTTTACAGAAAATATTGAAATTACACACATCCATTATCAGAGGAGTGGAAAGGGTAGAAAATAGGCTATAACTGCTGACAACTGTGAGGTGTCTTTCTGAGGTTATGAATATATTTTGGAATTATGTAGTGGTAGTGACTGTATGAATGTGTGAATGAAAATATTGAATTGTTCAATTTAAAATGAATATTATAAGAAATATTACAATAAATATGTATACATATTTAAATAAAAATACTTGGATCTTACAATACTATCAGCTTCAGAATCAGTTTCCTGCAAGCGCACATATAAAATACACAGTGACACAAACAGATCCTGCATGCACAACAAATTGCTGATATTGGGTGAAGCGCAATTAGCTGCATTCAATTTTCACAGTAATAAATGATTAGTGCCTAACTGTTTTCCAGGATGCCTTGTAAGTGCTTCAAATGCATGTATTAACCTAATCTTCAAAAAATTCTATAATGATTTATAAAATCTTCAATACAAATGGAGAAAGCACTAATGTGTAAGGAATTCAATCAAAGTATTTTTATTAGTGTACAGACTTAAACAAATATATTACTAACCATATTATGTACTGAGCTGTTAGCTTTCTCGAATTTAGACAGAAATAAACTTTCTATAATTGATTGAATTCTATGATCACTCATTTAATTGATTTATGTTTGAAAAGCCATTCACCATCAGTAACTTTTAAAAGTTGGGACTACAAGACAAAACTACCTGAAGAAATAAGTGCTGGCCCAGAGACAGGAGGAGATGTAGATAGCAAATAAAGCAAATTAATTATGGAAATGATTTTGATAAAATAAAATATGAGAATATTATCAAAAGAGTTGATCAGAGGCAGTTTTATATAGAAAGTGGCCTGGGAATGAATTGAATAATTAATAAATCTGTTTTATGAAAACCTGAGAGAAAATTTCAGAATTAATTATAGCTGGTGCAAAAGCTCAAGGCAAGAAAGGGAGCTGGACAGAAGGTTCGCAGGTGCTGCTGGACTGTTGGTGGTGGATACCAGCTGGGGTCAGCTTGTTCCACCCAGCTGAACTGAACTAGCATGGTGGTAGGTGTGGGAGGCCCACCTGACGATGGATGCCAGCAGCAGAAGAGGCTGTTGGAGAAGCTGTTTGGAGAAGCTTTTGGGAGCTGTTGCAGCTACCAGCTCTCTTTGGCTGTTCTGCTGGGTGACTTTGTCATGCTAGCTCTCCTGATAAACTTAGCTGCTTTCCCTGAAGGGTAGCTCCAGATCTCGTAGTTGCTAAGAATGGCTGTGGTTCACTTTTGGGGACCTCTGGTCCTTTGCGCATCATTTCTGGCTATGGAGGGTACATATTGTCCAGCTTAGTTTCCTGGAGAAGCTCAGCTGAGTGGCTTTCCTGAGGGGAACTCAGTTTTCCTCATCATTGGAAGAGCTCTGGAGCTCACTGTGGCTGAGGATGGCTGTGGCCCTTTTCAGGGGAGCTCTAGTTCTTGCCTTCAGCATCACTTTCTGACTCCTGATCAGATCTCTCAACCTGTTAGCACAGATTCTTCATCCCACTAGCAGAGACTTTTTTAGCTTCCACCATTAACCTTCCAACCTGCCCAGCACTGTGAAGTGAGCCTGCATGAGACATTGTCATATGCTGTTGGCCTCTGATTGGACTTACAGGATGCATTGTTATGGGCTCTAGGCTTTCCCCTGGTCTTACACAGGATATGAGGATCCAGGCCCTCAGCTGGATTCTTTGATCTTTAGATTGTGGACAGATATTCTGCACATTTTGCAAATGATTCTTTGAGTTATTGTTGATAAAATATGTCCCCTGTATTGTATTGTTCCCATTCCAAAAGCCCTCTATCCACTACACTGTCAGATCAGAAGAAATTGGTAGTCTATATAAAGTTTGAGATCCACATGAGTTCCAAATTCTAGGAGGCTCTGGAAATGTGAAGAATGATTTGAGAAAGAGGAGAGGATGACAGTCATACTAACTAGATGAGGGCAGTGACCACAAGGTTAACTCTACCAGCAACAAACAAAATCATACTATATGTGCACATGACTTGTACCAGCTTTCTGGTTAGTGTTTTTAGGTCCATTATTCTTAGATATAATCTCAAATAATTTATGGTCTGTGTCACTCCCATTTTACATGGGAAAAACCAGAGGTTGAGGACACAAGGTAATAGCTCTAATTTGCACAGCTTGGTCTGAGAGTGTATCTCAGTGATAACATGCTCACCCTGCATGCACAAGGCCTGGGATTTAGTGCTTAGTACCACAAAGGCAGCCACTCAATCAATACACACAAATTTATGAGATTAAAAAAGAGATTTCAATCTATGTGACTTGAAGTCACTGGTTCTTTACAGTCATTGCTAAATTTAGATTTCTTCCAAAGTAAAATATCTGTGATGAAACACTATACACATGTAACTAATCAACAATGTTTTAGTTGAGTGAATTAGGAAAAACACTATTTGTATCCACCAAATACTTCTTGGTTATGTTCTAATCTCAGTTTGGCTGGTAATAATTATTTAAACAATTGGTGTTTAAATAATTGGTGTTATTTTTATCTGTGTAATTCTAAGGATACCAAATTTGTGACTTCACATATAAAGAAAACTTCCATTTCTGGAGTTGTCATTCTGGGCCAGTACACTTGCAGATATTTTAGATGTGCATGTTATGTTCTAGGGACAAAATATTCCAAGGTTGCTGTTAAAGTCTGGCTGCATGTCTCAAAGGCTAAAACAGGATTAGACTGTCAGTTATTAAGGAGGTTGTGCTAAATAAGCATGCAAGGTCTTGTTATTTTGACATGCAGTTACAGAAAAGAACTGGCAGCCCCAAGAGTACAAAATGAAATGTCAAAGAGTCCAGGGATATGTCATTGTCCACAGAAAGCTATTGGCAACTGCCTGAGAAAACGGCAAAATTTACATTTCCTCCACCAGCCAGTAAACAGTATTGACAAGTGAAGTATGTGTGTGTGTGGGGGGGGTTCTGTTCCTTTGGGGAGTTATAAGAAAGAAAAATAAATCTTTCTGTCTCTCTGTCTTTGACACTCTGTCTGTCTCTCTCTCACCCTCTCTCTCCCTCCCTCCTTCTCTCTCTCTCTCTCCATCTCCCTCTCTCTCTCTCCCTCGTTCCCTCTTTGCTTCCCTCTCTCTGTCTCTTACTTTTTTTTCCCCATGTCAGTTTCTTAAGTGATTCAGATGTGGGTCTGAATGGTAAAACCAAGGCTACCAATCTGATGTGTATCTCACTTTGCAAAACATCTCTTTTTGGAGTGATGGTGAGGATGTACTTTACCAGTTATTACTGGGAATCTGAGGTCCACTACCAGTTGGCATTGCCTAAGTGATCACACCAAACTAGTAACACAACCTGGATTTCAGTTTAGGGGACCAGCTTTCTGAAGCTGTGGAAACACTTTGCAGATAAGGAAGGATAAAAACACACTTTTTGTGGAGTGATTATCTGAATCATTGTGGTTAATCAGGGTGAAATGCTAGCCAAATATCTCAGTGGATTAAAGCACCTGCAAGCAGGTGCTGGGGCCAGGAGTTAAATTCCTGGGCCTGCCATGCTGGCCTCTCCCTCAGGGTTTGCTGAAGTGGCAATTAAGACCGGATGTGGTAGTGCCCACCTGTAATCCCAGCTCTTGGGAGGTTGTAAACAAGTGGATTACTACGAGTCTGATCTAGTATTGAGACCATAAACACCCTGTAGACCCTTCTTAAAATACAAAAAAAAAATCAGGATGAAGACATTGAAAATCCTCCTGTGAACCATAACACATATTCACATGTTTTTTAGCAACTATTTACTTAAGTGCACTTTGAAATCTGTTATGTTAAACTTTTTTTTGTTGTTGTTGTTGTTGGTGGAACCAGGGATTGAATTCAGGCCCTTGTGTTTCCCAGGGAAATGCTTATTCCACTGAGCCATCTTTCTGTCCCTGCTATGTTAAATTTTTACCCAATGGTGTATGAATACTATGATATGAATTTATCCATATATTCTGGCCTCATCTCCAGCTGGAATACTATACAAAAAGTGCAACAACTTCTAGTTCATGTTCTTAAGGGCTAGTAAAGTACCTGAAAAAAACACTAATCAGTTTAAGTAAACAATTATAGTAGTTACTTACCCAATGAGGGAAGTGCTATTTTGGTGTTTGTCAACTTTTACCATCAAGCCATTGTTGAGCACTTTTACAATGCCTATAGACTATAATTACCTTACATTTTAATTGTGGTAACCACTGAGGACAATTTTTTCAACAAATGCCATCCAGTAAATTTGAAGGAAGTTGTGTTGATTTATGGTAAAGTTTCCAATATTACAAAGGATGAACAACTACCTCTTGGCTAAATTTTCCAAATGTTATGTTAGAAGCTGAAATAGGTGCTATTTGCTCTTCATCGAAAAGGTGTATACATTTAGCTTTCTTGCAGATATTGCTTTTTTTCTGTAGATGTCTAGATTTCTGTAAACAATCCACATATGGATTTTCAGACAGTCTTTGGAGTCAGTATTATAGTGATTAGATTTCTATGGTTTTCTGGTGGGCCAAGATGTGTGGGAAGGATAAGTTAACTAAGTACATCAAGTCTCAGTTTTGAAATAAAATTATTGTGTGCCTTGGGTAAGAATTATGAGAAGGGCATGTGTCTCTCTCCTGTTAGCAGAAGCTCTAGCACCATCACCATCCTTTGATGGATCCTGTTTTCCCAGAGGTATCTGGTCAATGAAGCTGCTTCAGTTCTATGAAGGTCCTAATGGGATATTGATTGAAAGACTAGCCTAGTGGGAGAACCCATGACATCAGTTTAAAATATGAGGATGAGGTCTGTGCCTCCCAGTCTTGCATTCTGTTCTGTCATCTCCTTGGAGCTCCCAGAATTCAGATCTTGTTCCACACAGTATGAACTGGCTGCTCCAGGCACAAGGCTATCCTGCTTCTATAGTTTATTTTATCTTTGCTGGTAGAACAAATAATATTTCTATAAAACAAATAATATTGTTTGGTTCTGAAAATGTAGGAACTGGCAATCAAAGTGGTTAATGGAGAAGATAAAATATAATTCAATTGTCCTGGTATTGCTTTTGTGGGCTTTTTGTTAGCCAAAGATGACTAGTACCATTTAACATTTTTATCTTAATTTCAATAATCATTACATTTTAGTTCACAGTAATTACAACTTAATTGTGGACTGTTATCCATAAATCAAGACATTTTCAAAATACAGGGTCATCAATGCCCAACCATCATTTAGATGTCTAAATGTGGAAAAAAAAATGTCCAAATATTAACCTATACATTTTATCCCATATCAGCCATGAAGACCTCTTGGATCTTCTGTTAAATGTGTTCACATTATTCTGGTTCTAGTCACTATCATTACTTGACCAAATTTCTCTAGTTCACCAAAAGGTTTCTCCACTTTTGCTATTCCTTACATTCTAAATCATTCTCTGTACTGTAACTAAAGGAAATATTTTTCAAATGCTATGCAATGCTATTACGACAATAAAAATGAAGAAAATTATCTAATCGATTTCATATTTATTCTTGAATTTGTCATCTTACATGAATCCATTCCCCCATGTCCTATTTCGTCTTCTGTATAGACTTCCAGAGGTGAAAAAAGTCTAAAAGTCATCTTGACAAGCTAGTTCTTTAGTGCTCTATAATGAACCACTCAAAAATCTCCTATTTAAAACAATCACTTTAATCTTATGCATAATCCTGCAGTTTGGGGAATTTGGCTATCATAGTTGACTCCTATTTTCCTGGTGTTAGTATGAAAGCTTCAGAACATCTAAATATCAACTTACTCCTATGAAAAGTGGCCCTTGGTGCCTGTCGATGGAATCATTCCCACTCATTTGCAATGCCCACAGGAGGCCTGGGCTTCTCACTGTATACTATCAGAAACTAAGGCTCCTCATCTAAGGAAAAGTCCTCAAATTCTTTATACCATTTTATTAAGAAAGTATGAATTTTTCTAAGAATAAAGAAAATTAGGTGGAAAATGTGTTTCCACTCAGTTTCCACTCATAATTCTATGGAATTAGCCTGAACATTCTGACATTCTACATGTTGAAACAATCACCAAAACCTTTATGGTTTCAAAACATCTTGGAAGATGTTCCTCTGTTTCAAGGCCCAAAGTGAAAGCATTCCAGCAGAGCCTGGTGTTTCTGGTGATAGACTTATCTACACTGTGTGTGTGTATGTGTGTGTGTGTGTGTGTGTGTGTGTGTGTTTGTGTGTGTGTATGTGTGTGTGCTTGTGTGTGTGTGTTAAAGATGAAGTTTAAAAGATATTTTTGAGATACTTTTGCTTAAAGCAAACTGATAAATACATTGATTTCTCTTATTTGTCTTTATGAATTAAATACATATATCTATGAGTTCAGAAAATACTTTCAACACATTGATTGCTATCCAGCAGTACATGCTTTCTTCCTACTTTTCATTTCTTCTATATTGTGACTATGCTCTGTACCATTGAAGATCTCTAGTTTTCATTAATATATTTATTAGTTTTATCAGTTTCTTTGTATGCTACCAATTTCCCATTACTACTGCCATAACCTCACCTTTGTGAGCAGTTTGTTTATTTTTCTTGGCTTCTTCAATGCCAATGAAGTATGGCAGACATCTGTGGGTTTATTTCACCTTTACTAGTTGGACCCTGTTTTTCTTCTTAACTTTGCATCTACAGAATTGACCTTAGGTTAGAGTCTGATTCTTGCTTTTCTTGGACTTTGTAACCTGTGTACAACATGCCTACACATGAGTGCAGGTGCTCTTCTCACTCCTCTGGACATCTGCCTTCCCATCACTCTAGAGTTCTCACTGCTTACACTTCTCCAGACATGAAGTCCTCATGTCCTATTTTTGTTGCCATTCCCAGAAGACACACATGTGAAAATCATTGCTCTCATCACCATGGTAGTGTACTGAAATGCTTAGCCAAGCCACTCACAAACATTCATTACCATCTCACCCTATTGTGCTGATTCCCTGTTATGATGCATCATGGATAAGTATCTTCCTCAGTTTATTTGTCTTTGGGCCTATTATACAAAACTACCCTTCCAGGTGGACACTTCTCTTTTTTGGCTTTTCCAAAGGATATAGCTGAATTATTTGGAAAGTTGAAAGGAAATGGCTTTTAGTTATGTTCTCTGGAATGATGATGCTTTAATATAGTTAGGCATACCAACAACTCATTGTGTTGTAGCTACCATTAAGTAGTAATACAGAACAAAGATGTAAGGACAATACATAGAGGAAGAATGTAAGCCTGATGTCACCAAAACTCTACCCTAGAAGAGTGATCATGCTTGGAAGGACTGGGGTTCTGTGTGAGTCCCTTTAAGGTGAGTTTCTCAGAACCTGAAGTGGAACTGAAGGAGTTAATAGCTCGTGACTTTTACCTAAGGACAAACCTCATGGCTTGTGAACAAGTTTGGTCTTGAAGGAAGATCTGAGAGTTGCTCTTATAATTGATTCACTGTATGAACTTGAGAAGTTCACTAATTTAACAGAGTAACTCAGTAGGAGGTCATTGTCCTCACTTTTGAAACATCCTAAGCCGGTGTAAGAGGAAGAAATAGTGATGTTCTGAGTGTAAAGGACACAAACTAGTGCATGTAGACTGCATGCTATATAATGGAGGAAAGAGTCTTGATTTTCTCCCTTTTTTACTCTTGTTGCTTTTGCTGTCTAATGCCACATTCAACTATTAGCCCTTCCACCATGCTACCCTGGTATGGCACAGCTGATTACGGACTGGAACCTTACAAACTGTGAGCTATATAACTCTTTCTTTCTTTAGTGTTGGTTGTCAGATATTTTGTCGCAGCAATAAGCCAAAGTAACTGAGACAGAATTTGGTACCAGGAGTGGGGTCCTAGCTGTGACTATACCAGATCACATGGTTCAAGAGCATTTGGGGATGGCTTACGGGAAGCGTTTGGAAAAGTTGAATAGTTATGAAACACCTTAGGCAGTTCTGCATGGAAGATCCTGGTCAGAGCTCTCAACACTAGAAAACACAAAGACCAGTCTTGGGGAGGGGGTGGATATTCTTCTAGGAAGAAGGGCTGCATTGGTTAGTGTAATACAAATGGTATGTGTGATACTTTGGCAGAAGGTTTTCCTGCATTTTGCATGTGTCCACAAACTTTGCCTGAGACTGAAATTAAGGGTCACAGACTAATCTTGCAGAAGATATTTCAAGGCAGTTGAATGTTGAGGTGGTATCACAGCTACTTCTTAAGGCTTTTACCAAGATTTGTTTTGAGTATCAAGAGCAAAGAGACCAGCAGAACGATTCAAAATGTGAATTTTCCCAGACAGGAAGCTCTCATAAACTTTTGGACTACAAAGACAGAGCTGAATATATCTCAATTGCTGAGAAGAAATAGAACAGAAAAGATGGTCTGAGGACATCAAAAGAAGCAGATATTTCCATTTGAAATATCAACTACAAAAGTGAGACTTTCTTTCAGAAGAAAGCTTCAGAGTTCTTTGTTCCAGAATAGTGGTAGCCACATTGTGTTCCATGATGGCAGTGGTGATGGCTGTACCAGGTTCAGAATGGTTGAGGCATAGGGAATGTTCTCAGAATAAGGTTTCAGAGTACTCTGTGATCCAGGCACTTGATTTCCTATAACCAAGAGTGAAGAAGCCTTGCTACTACTTTGGCTAGCAGCAGACCTTGGTATCATCTATGTGGTGCTGGCTTTAGGATTTATGTAGAATACAAGAGTTGTGGGGTTAAGAAGGTTTCTACCCCAATTTCAAAAGGCCTAGGATGCCAGGTGTTGTGTCCCTGAAAAGGCAGTGTGCAAAGCTGTGAGGGTGAAGTCAAAAGTTCAATGGTGACCAAAGATGTTTGCAGAAGCCAGGAATATGGATTGTCTGAGGAAACTGGTAAGGAAGTAGCACAGTGGGTCCGTGCGAGAAGCCATGGAAGCTATAGCCACCAGAAGCTCCATAAGTGTAGAGCCACTCAAGCCCTTTGGAGTTCACCATTTGTCACAGATTGCTTTGAATGCTGCATGTTGAATGGCAGGTCTTAATGTTTTCCCTGGTGGAATTTGGACTTGCATTGGTCTTAATCATTTATAGAGGAATCTTTTTTTGTAAATGTATTTGGCACAGGGTCTGCAGGGTCTACAGGGTCTCACTACATCGATCAGACTCATGATTCTCCTGTTTTCAGCCTCATAAACACTGAAATTTCAGACACACACCACCACTCTCAGTCTCAATCACTGTTTCAGTGCACCTTGGGGCTGGGGCTGGTACAGCACACCTGGGATCAAACCCTTCCTGCTCCACTCTGTGTATTCAGGGACTTTAGTCCACATTTGTATCCCTGTTTGTAACTTTTGCAATGGCAATGCTTACTCTGTGACATTGAATGTTAGTAGTGCTTAATGTTGCATTTGTACAGGGGCTTACAACTAAGAGGAGACATGGGACTTGAACTTTTCCACAACAGTGACACTGTTAGGATTTCAGGAACTTTTGCAGATGGACTAAATGCCATTTGCATAAAAGGGTGTGTGTGTGAGTCTTTGGGGGACAAGGAGCAAAATGTTATGATTCTAAAGGTTGTTAAACCTGTGTTATAATGTTCAAGTTGTGAAACAATAACAGGAAGCATATCTCAGTGTTTGTAAACCAATTTCAAGAAATGTGTCTGGTTGCCAAGTTGCCAAGCGGTGTATTGTTATGGTTGATTCACTATGTCAACTTAAGAGGTTTAGAGATTGAGCTAATTAGCAGCAAAGGGCCGGAGTTCTCACTTTTTAAACATCTTGAGCCTGTGAAAGAAGAGGCTTCAGAGGTGGTGTGGATTGAAAGCCCCACCTTAGTGCGGGTGCCTACATTCAGTGTAAGGGAGAAAAGAGCTTGTTTTCACTTCTTTGCTCTTGTTGCTCTTGCTGTCTCTTGCTGCCTTGAGCTGTTGCTTTCTGCTATGCCACTGTGCTTTGGTCCGGCTGGTTATGAAATGAAACCTTCACAATTTGTGAGGCAATGAATCCTTTCCTTCCTTAAGTTTGGGTGCTAATTTGCCTCAGGCAATGAGAGAAAAGTAACTAAGAGTTGTATATTTATGACTATTACAGGCAAGTTAAGGGAAAAGGAGTGGAGGGAGTTCCTGTTTGCATTCAATAGGAGCATGGAAATATTACCATAGAAACTCAGATATATTCTGGATAAATGAAACTTGAGTCAACAAGAATTAGGTATCTAGATTTTTTTTTTTTTTTTTTTTTTTTTGTGCTACTGGTATTAAACTCAGTACCCTGTGATTAGAAGACAAACACTTGTTCTACTGAGCTATCTGCCTGGCCCTAATAGTACAGTTATTTATTTATTTATTTGTTTATTTTGCAGGGCTGGAGATTGAACTCAGTCCCTTGTGCTTGCCAGACAACCAATTATTCAACTGAGCTATTTCCCCAGCTCCTAGATTTTTGGTTTTTAAACATCACTATCTATCAAAATCACCATAAGTGATTGTTAGAGGTGTAGATTCCAGTCATCATACTGTAAAATTGAAGTCATAACTTCTGACAGTGAATTTCAGGAACCTGGACTTTAAACAAACAAATCTGATCAGCCAGACTATTTTTCTTTTGCCTTTCAAGCCCATATCTTATCAAAATATTTCTCATGAGAACATTTTTATCACTACCATAAAGTGACTAATCTTGTATTTCAGTGTAGTCTATAGCTCTGGAAATTACAATCATTATTTTGTGGAGTGCAATATCTTGTCCTTTTGCTGTTTTTTTTTTTGTTTGTTTGTTTGTTTGTTTCATTTTGTTTTGTTTTGCTTTTGTATTTTTTAGGGAAAGGTCTACAGGGTTTTCAGGGTCTCAATACTTGATCAGACTCATAGTAATCTACCTGTTTACAGCCTCCCAAGAGCTTCAGGTGTATGCCACCACATCCAGTCTCAATTGCTGTCTCAGGGCTCCCTGGGGTCAGGGCTGGCACAGTAGGCCTGGGGATCAAACCTCTGGCTCCTGTGTGTCCTTTCACTTTTATATGCCTCACTCTGGGGCACACCATTTTCATTGGTCAGCATTCCTTCTCTGTTTATTGAAACATACATAGTGGGCTCTAAAGAATAATACTTTCTGACAACAACATAGCTTCCTTCTAGTGTCATGCATACTTGTACATTATGTGCATTGTCACATGGTTTGAGCTCCCATGTACTTTCAGTGGGATCTGAACAACTCTGCCATGATGAAAAACACCAGGTAAATGCAAAAGAATGACCATAGGCTAAAATCAAATGTCTTTTGTTATTTGATAAAATAATATTTGAATCAGATAGTTTAAAACTTTTTCATTATACCCTGGCTTAATCATATTTGAAAGCCTCTTGAACCTTGACACTATTTCTAGTTTCCTTTTTGAAATATACTTCCTCAACTTTTACCCCAGGATTGTTCCTTTTAATGTGATTTGGTATTTATTCTTTATACATACAAATACACATGATTGTCATACTGTAAACTCCCATGCCTATAAGTGTCCCAAAGTAAATATAATAACAGAGAAATCTTTCCACTCCAAAGCAAGTGATCACCTATGTTGGCCTTTTGTATAATATTGATACATCCAATTTTGTGTTTTTAAATAAAACAGATGCCTGATACAGAGGCTTATCATATTTGCAAGTTTTTCTGTATATTTTCAGGCTGTACAAAACAGCTTCTCTCTTCCCTGGGCCACCAGATTAGGCAATGGAAGATTGTGAATTTCTCAATGGCTAGAGGCTGGAACCCTACAAATACACAGTCACTCATATGTCAGTCAGGGAATGCAGCTGTCAAGTTGGAAATATCGGTGAGAACACCTGTGCCTGTGGGTCCCTTACATTATGACAGCTGCACTCTAAGAGTAGGAATCCCCAAAGACAAGAAGTGGAAGCAGCCCATTTCTTAAGTATTTGGGGCCAGAAAAGTTGTCATTTCTATTGTGTCCTCTGGTCAAGAAATTGTAGGTTCCAAATTCAAGTTGAGGGGAATAGGACAGCATCAAACTCACATTCAATGGGAACAATGTCAAAGAATAAGGGGACAAAATATTTGATATATACAATTTTAAGAAAAAGATATCTACATATTAGCTTATGATTTCAAGAATTTTAGTACATGGTGAGCTGGATCCAAGTCAGAAATGACAATAGTGGAGTTCAGAAGTTCACTCCCTCATGACCGACAGGATCCTGACAGAGTTGGGAAAGCCAAAGGCAGAAAGAGGGGGGAAGGAAGACAGGAGAGTGGAGAGAAAGACTCTTAAAAGTGCCCACAATTACTCACATTCTCTAGCATAGCCCTAGGTTCTGATATACCACTAGGTATTAGCTTATGAATAAATCAATATTGATAATATTAGGATCTCATGACACAAGAGTCTCCTTAAAGTCTCACTTTTGAACACATGATATTTGGGGGAGATAGTTTAGATCCAATCCATATGAGAATGTTTTTTAACTATCATGTCAAAAAAATCAGATTTAAGACCTGCATATTTGAGATTTATGGCACTACTCCAAAGATGAGTCATTTTCAATGAAGAATTCCAAGGAAAGCTTTCAGATTTTACTGAGGAGCACCTATCAGTGGAACTTGGGAAGCATACGATTTAGTGAAGTGGATGAGGTATTTTTCACTAAATCTTATCAATATTTGTTGTAGAAATAATGTCCAAGAGGTAAGAGAATTTCCTTTGGAGATTTTTCTATCTAGAAAATGAAGATTACTACTCACTACTTAGACTTTTCTAAGCACCTGAATAAACTCTGTGGCATATGTTTCTAATAATAGCCAACAAAGAAATTAACATTCACACTGTTCCAAGGATAAATTTGAATTCGTGATATTAGATAATATGTTCAATATTGCAAGTAGAGAGACTAAGAATAAAATTAGTTTTGCCAAGTATCATATAAGGGTGATTCTGTTAAGATGCTCACTTTATTTTTTTTTTTATTTTTTTGTTTTTGTTTTTTGTTTTTTGTTTTATTTATTTATTTATTTTATTTTATTGAACTACAAATGTCAATCAGACAGTTTCAAGACACCTTATCAATACAGATTCAATAAATTAATACATTGCAAACTGTTTTCATAAGGTTTTGGTATTGTACAAGGTACATACATGATATTGTATTTACAGATATTATTTTAGCAGATATCTCTTATCAGTGAATTAAGAGT
>PVKA01045458.1:0-15531 GCA_004027165.1 Ctenomys sociabilis
CTGAAGCAAACAAACAACAGCAGAAAGGTCATGAGGAACTCAAAGCAGAAACAATTTCTGAAATCAAAAAAGAATTCTTTGAAAAAAAAGAATTCTTTGAAATCATAGCATGAGAAATACAGAAACAAGTCTGGAAATATACAGAGGAAACCCAACTTGGAAGAAACTCTGCAGAAAAAGAATTAATAACTACCTCTAAAGAAGAAATGGGTGAAAAAATTGAGGATATCAGAAATATGATGGATTCCTTTAATGAGCAATACAGAAAAGAAATAGAATGCATGAAACAGTCAAAGAGATATAGAACTAAAAATATCAATCACAAATCTACAAAACCATTTGAGTGAAAGCAAAGACAGACTTTCAGATCTTGAAGATGCCAGTGCAGCTGGTGAAAAGGTGAGAAAGGATCTCTTAAAAACAACGAGAATGCAGGAAAAAATACTCCATCACCTACAAGATGACGACAGGATGAACAATGTATCATTGAGAATGAAGGAGTCAATATAAATGACATAAAAAGAATTTTGGGAGAAGTAATTGCAGAAAACTTCCCAAATATGAGGAAACAATCCAACATTCAGGTAACTGAAGCATACAGAACACCAAATAACTTCAACCCAAGAAAAAACACACCGAGGCATATAATAGTCAAGATCCCAGAAATCCGACACAAAAATAATATAGTGAAAGCTGCTAGAGAGAAGAAGCAGATCACATTCAAAGGAAAACCCATCAGAACTACAGCCGACTTCTCTACACAAACGATGAAGGCAAAGAGAGCATGGAGCAGAGTTCTTCAAGTCTTGCACAAAAGCAAATTCCAGCCCAGACTACTATACTCTGCAAAAGTCTCTTCCAAGTATGATGGACAAGTAAAATACTTCGACAACAAAGAATAACTAAAGAATTTCAAGATGACAAAGCCATCCCTTCACAGGCTGCTGAAAGATGTCCTAGAGAGAGACCACAATGACCAGAACTCCATGAATGAGAACGGAAGGAACTCACTAAAAAGGAAAGACAATCAAATGCAGGATACAAAGGAGTAAACAACAGCAGGTAAACATCATGACAAACATAAGTCAACACATTTCAACTATAACCATCAAAGTAAATGGACTCAATTCACCAATTAAGAGAAATAGACTGGCACAGTGGATTAGGAAACAAAATCCAACAATATTCTGTATACAAGAAACACACTTAACTCTAAAGGACAGTCACAGGCTCAGACTCAAAGAATGGAAAACAATACTACATGCCCCAGCACCTCAGAGAAAAAAGCATGAGTAGCAGTTCTGTTCTCAGACAGTCTCAACTTCAAACCAAGAAGTATCAAACAACACAAAGAAGTCTACTATATATTGGTCAGAGGAAAAATTCAAGAGCAAGAGGTAACACTCATAAATATCTATGCACCAAGCACAGGAGCACCCAACTATGTAAGACAAATCTTAATGGACATGAAAAACCTAATATCTAAGACCACAATCTTAATAGGAGACTTTAACACCTCCTTATCTCAAAAAGATAGATCAACCAGACAAAAAATTAGCAGGGAAGTATAGAACTGAATGACAGATTGGAACAAATGGACCTGGTAGACATATATATAGTGTTCCACCCAACCACAGCTGAATAAACATTTTTTTCAGCTGCACATGGGTCATTTTCTGAAATAAACCACATACTAGTCCAGAGGTCATGCTTAAATATATGCAAGAAAATAAAAATTGTCCCATGCATATTATCTGACCACAGTGCAATGAAATTGGAAATAAATGACAAAAGAAACCAGAAAAACCTGCTAAATTCATGGAAACTAAATAACACCCTACTCAGCAATCAATGGGTCACAGAAGAAAATAAACAAGAAATTCAACAATATCTACAATTCAATGAAAATTCAAGCACAACTTACTGGAATTTATGGGATGCGATGAAAGCAGTTCTTAGAGGGAAAATCATAGCTATGAACTCACACATTAGGAAAACAGATCGGGAACAAATAAACACCCTAATATTGCACCTCTGACATCTAGAAAAAGAACAGCAAACAAAACCCCAAGCACAAAGACAGGAAGAAATCATAAAGATTAGAGCAGAAATTAATTCAATTGACATGAAGAAAACAGTTCAAAGAATCCACAAATCAAAAGTTGGTTCTTTGAAAAACTAAATAAAGTTGATAAGCCTCTAGCCAACCTCATCAAAAAGAGGAAAGAAAAAATTGAAGTACATGCAATAAGGAATGAAAAGGGTGAAATCACCACAGACCCAGCAGAAATTCAGAAGATTATTAATAGTTTCTTTGAGAATCTTCATGCTCACAGAGTAGAAGACACAAAAGAAATGGATATATTCCTTGAAAGGTACAAATTATCAAAACTGAACCAAGAAGATATAACGACTCTCAATAAGCCAACGAAATACAAAACGTAATAAAAAGCCTACCGACAAAGAAAAGTCCAGGTCCTGATAGCTTTGCAGCTGAATTTTGCAAGAAATTTATAGAAGATATAATCCCTATATTTCACAAACTCTTCAATGAAATTGAAAAGGAAGCAGTCCTCCCAAAATCATTTCTGGAGGCGTGTATTATACTGATTCCAAAACCAGGGAAAGACACAACCAAAAAGAAGAACTACAGGCCAATCTCGCTCATGAACATAGATGCAAAAATACTCAGTAAAATCCTAGCAAATCAAATACAGCAAATCATCAAGAAGATCATACATAACAACCAGGTAGGATTCATCCCAGGGATACAAGGATGGTTCAATATTCAAAAATCTATAAATGTAATACAGTATATTAATAGGCTGAAATCTAAAAACCATATGATCATCTCAATTGATGCAGAGAAAGCTTTTGACAAAGTCCAACACTCATTCATGTTCAAAGTCCTACAGAAAATTGGAATAGATAGACTCTACCTTAATTTGATAAAAGCCATCTATGACAACTCAAAAACTCATACAATCCTAAATGGGGAAAACCTGAAATCTTTTATTCTTAAATCAGGTACAAGACAAGGATGTCCTCTATCACCCCTCCTATTCAATATAGTCTTGGAATCATTAGCAACAGCCATTAGAAAAGAGAGAGCAATATTAGGAACAAGAGTAGTTAAAGAAGAAGTTAAATTATAACTATTTGCAGATGACATGATGCTTTACTTGGAAGACCCCAAATATTCCACCAAGAAACTATTAGAACTGATAGGGAAATTCAGTAGCACAGCAGGATACAAAGTCAATACTCAAAAGTCAATAGCATTCCTCTACACAGATAATGAACACACTGAAAGGGAAACAATAGAAACAATACATTTTACAATAGCACCATGGAAAATGAAATACCTTGGAATTCACTTAACCAAGGAAGTCAAAGATCTTTTCACAGAAAATTACAACACCCTAAGAAAAGAGATTATAGAGGATTTCAGAAAATGAAAAGATATTTCATGTTCCTGGATAGGAAGAACCAACATCGTTAAGATGGCCATACTCCCAAAATTGCTATACAGATTTAATGCAATCCCTATCAAAGTGCCACCAGCATACCTCCCAGACATAGAGAAATCATTCCTAAAATTTATTTGGAACAAATGACCTAGAAAAGCAAAGGCAATCTTGGCCAATATAGACAAGGCAGGAGGCATCACAATTCCTGACTTGAAATTATACTACAAAGCCTCTGTGATAAAAATCAACATGGTATTGGCAACAAAATAGACCTGAGAATCAATGAAATAGATTAGAAGGTGCTGAAGCATCTATGAACACACTCAGCCATCTGATCCTTGGCAAAGGGGCCAATCATTCTTACTGGAAGAAAGATAGCCTCTTCAACAAACTGGTGGAAAACTTGGCTTTCTACATGCCATAAAATAAAACTTGACCCAGCTGTATCACCATGCACTAAGTTAAAGTCAAAATGGATTAAAGATCTAAACATTAAAACAGAAACACTCAATCTCCTGGAAGAGAAAGTAGGAGGAACCCTTGAAGACATAGGGATAGGTAAAGAGTTCATGAACGAACATATATTCACATGGAAAGCACTTGAAAGAATCAACAACTGGAATTAACTCTTCTTGAGGTGCTTCTGCATGTCAAAAGAAATTGTCAACAGAGTGAAAAGACAACCCACAAATTTTGAAAAAATCCTAATAAGCAATCACACAAAGATATGCTGTCTAGAATATATAAAGAACTAGGATATAACAGGGCCCTCAAATTTAAAGTCCCAATTCAGAAATGGGCATCTGAGATGAATACACACTTCTCAGAGGAAGAAATTAAAGAAACAAATAAATATGTGAAAAAAATGCTCCACAGCACTAGCTTTTCATGAAATGCAAATAAGGACAACACTAAGATACCATCTCACTCCAGAAAGAATACCTATCATAAGGAAATCGACCAACAACAAATGATGGAGAGGTTGTGGGGAAAAGGGAACACTTCTCCAGTGCTGGTGGGAATGTAGACTGGTACAAACATTGTGGAGGACAGTTTGGAGACTCCTCAAAAGAGTAGGACTAGAAATCCCATTCAAGCTGGCTGTACCTCTACTGGGAATTTTCCCATAGGAACTGAAAACATTATATCATAGTGATATATGTGTACCTATGTTTATAGCAGCACAATTTGTGATAGAAAAATCTTTTGAAACAACCAAGATGTCCGTCACATGAGTAATGGTTGAAAAAGATGTGGTATTTCTATATAATGGAGCATTACTCAGCTATTAAGAATGATAAACTTGAAGCATTTATATTGAAGTGGATGCCACTTGAACATATACTCATAAGTGAAATAAACCAGACACACATGTGCAAATGTTGTATAGTCTCCCTAGTATAAGAACTCAAAAGAAGAAATACAAGTAGAAATGGACAACAACAACTAAAAACAATTGAGTCAGATCTGCCAAAGTGAATGGTATATGCTTCAGGATATTAATCAACTTTTCTTCAGGATGGCTGACAACCTAAGTCCACAGATCAAAATTGGAGAAATAGAAGAGCTGCAAGGCCAGCCAACATTTTGGCCCTAGTCTTTCAAGGTCAGCGAAGACTCAGGAGATAAATGAACCTGTACCATAACATCATGAAACTCAGTTGTGCCCCACATTTTCTGATCAAGGAGATTATGGGAGTCACAGAGGAAAGAGATTGATGATGTATACTGTGCCTGGGGAGAGTCACATGGAGAGAAAACTTTCTCTCAGGCTCTCACAGAGATCAAACTGGTCAAGCATTGGCCATGCCTCATCCACATGGATGACACAGAAAAAGGATCTACAGTGTAAGGTACAGGATTATAAGATAAACCCTGAGGGGACTTCACTGACCTCATCAGAAACAAAAACTACATGTTTTGGTATGTAGGTCTTAACCATTCCACAGAAAAGTATAAAAATGAGGTATACAGTGCAGGGCCATAAGTTGAGCTGTAAATGGCTACAGTCAACAACTTCTTCAGATAACTCACTATTATTGTGGAATGCTGGATGTGTTGGATTGTGTCATCGAATTCAGGCACCTAAATTGGTTGAATGAGAATGGACTGCCCATCTTTGACAGGTCTAGACAAAGGAAGGGGTACAGAAAGGAGGAATCACGATGTGTGTGTATAGTCAGTACAGTTGTGATAGATACGCCATGCTTCTACATAATACTATGAGAGGAGGCAAGATTTGCACTGTTGATGGTTGGACAGATTATTATGTCGGCTTCTAGTGCTAGGGACAATCACTAGGAAAATAACAAGGTAGAAAGTATTAATTATTGAATCTTTGATATAATTCATGTATAAAAAATAAGATACGCAAACAGCTACACTCTCTCAATTTACTGATAAGAGACATCTGCTATAATAATATCTGTAAGTATAATCTCATGTATGCATCTTGTATGATACTAAAACATTATGCAAACAGTTTGCAATGTGTTAATTTATCGAATATGCCCTGTTAATGTATCTTGAAAGTGTCTCACTGATATTTGTTTTTTGTTTTTTTTTTTTTTCTCTTTTTGAGACAGGGTCTCACTATGCAGTTCAGGCTGGCCTTAAGCTCACTTTGTAGCTCAGGCTGGTCTCGAACTCACAACAATCCTCCTGCCTCTGCCTCCCGAGTGCTGGGATTACAGGCCTGCGCCACCACGCCCAGCTTCACTGATATTTGTACTTCAATAAAAATATATATATATGTATATATATATATATATGTATGTATATATCTGTATATACAAGACAGCATAGATATATGGCTACTTTTCTTATTTCAATGAGGTGAAAGTGAACTAATAGTGTTTAGAAAAGATATTGTGTCTGTATCTTATAGTATGAATGACTACTACAAACACAACAATATGCAATGTATTAATTATTATAACTGTCTTATTAACCTGTCTTGAAACTGTCTCATTGGTACTTCTTTTTCAATAAAATTAATATAAAATATTTTTTAAAAAGAATACTATTAAGAGTGAGTGTAGTGACACATGCCTATAATCTCTGCACTTGGGAGGCTGAGGCAGGAGGAGTGAGATAAATTCAAGGCCAATGTGAGCTAGATAGTTATTTGAATCCCAACCTGTACAATGAGCAAAGACTTTGTCTCAAAACCCCAAATTAAATAGATAAATAAAACACTACTAAGAGAATGAAAAGAAAGCCCACAGAATGAGATTTTTAACAATCTATGATACAATGCGATAATAAAAATGACCAATTCTCCCAGCATTTGTAAAACATGTAGTATTTGTAAAACTAATACTTTCTCGAAGAAAATTTAATGTTTTTTTAAAAAGTCAACATAATTAATCTTAGAAGAGTACAAAGTAAAGCCACAGAGTTACAATTGCATACCTATTAAAAATGAAAGACTGTGTGGCCAATACTGTGACATAAGAAGAACAATGATACATTATTAGTGAAAATGCACTTTTTTTTGTATTTTAGGGAAGGATCTACAGGGTGTTCAGGGTCTCATGCCTAAGGAGAATCACATGGAGAGAAAACATTTTCTCAGGCTTTCACAGAGAGCAAATTGGTCAAGCAATAGCTATGACTCATCCACATGGCTGACACTGGGAAAGGATCTACAAACTGTGGTACAGGGGTTCAAGGTAAATCCTGAGGGGATTTGATTGACCTTGGCACATACAAAAGTTACATTTCTTATTATATAGGTCTTGCTTTATCTTATTCTTAACCATCCAGCAGAAAAGTATAAAAACAAAGTACAAAAAGTAAATCCATATTAACAGGCTGAGCTATAAAAGGCTCAAGTCAACAGCTTCTGACATTGCCAGTTCTATGGATAACCAACTGCTATTTCGGACTACTGGACCATATTGGATTATTTTGCTGAATCCATGAACTTACAATATTTAAATGACAATGGAATACCCATCTCTGACGAAACTGAACAAAAAAGGGGATACAAATGTTTTTTTCTATTTTTTTGGTGCAAGAAGGACCATTTTGAATCTATACATGCAAAATAGTTATGATAGATATACAGCTATTTTCTTTTAATTCAATGAGAAGAAAGATTTGTTCTAATACTATTTGTGGACAGGATACCATGCCTGCATGTTATGCTATGAATAACCACTATGAAGAAAACAGTATGCAATGTATTAATTATTGAAACCATCCTACTAATCTATTTTGAAACTGTTTCATTGCTATTTGTTTCTGAATAAAATTAATTTAAAAGATCAGAAAAAATAGATCAGACTCATAGTGATCCACCTGTTTGCAGCCTCCCAAGAGCTGGAATTACAGACAAGCACCACCTCGCCCAGTCTCAATTGCCATCTCAGCATGCCCTGGGGATGGGGCCGGCATGGCAGGCCCAGGGATCAAACCCCTGACCCCTGCACCTACTTGCAGGCATTTTGATCTGCTGAGTTATTTGGCCAGCCAAAAACGCATCTTCCATCCTGTTTTGGAAAACACTAACAATTTTTTTTTATAATTTAAACATGCACCTACTATATGATCTAACAGTTCCATTCCTAGGTATGTATCAGAGACATGAACCCAATGTGCACAAGACATGAAACTAATTTTCACAAAACTTTATTTGTAATATTCAAAAACCTAAAACCATGCAAATCCATAAAACTTGTGCAGCATTCAAATAATGAAATACTAACAGAAGGAACATATTAAATAGGCCAAACAATTAAAAACAGGACAAACAGGAGTAAACAACAGCAAGTAAATAATATGTTGATCATAAATCAATACGTCTATATTGTTACCATCAATGTAAATGGACTCAATTCACCAATTAAAAGAAATAGACCAGCACAGTGGATTAGGAAATAAAACCCAAAAGTATGCTGTATACAAGAAATACACTTAACTCATAGAGAAATTCATAAGCTGAAAGTCAAAGGATGGAAAACAATACTATATTCCCATCACCTCAGAAAAAATCAGGGGTAGCAATCCTGTTCTCAGACAGTCTCAACTTCAAACCAAGAATGATCAAACAAAATAATGAAGGCCACTATATATTGTTGAGGGGGAAAATTCAAGAGGAAGAGCTAACACTCATAAATGTATAAGCACCAAACATGGGAGCACCCAACTATATAACATAAATCATAATGTACATGAAAAATCTAATAACCAAGACCACAGTCTTAACAGGAGGACTTAACACCCCCTTATCTCAGAAAGATAGGTCAACCATAAAGAAAATAGGAAAGAAGTAGTAGACCTGAACGAGAGCATGGAACAAATGGATTTGGTGGACATATATAGAGTGTTTCACCTAACCACAGTAAAATATACAATTTTTTCAACTGTACATGGGTAATTTTTTTAAAATAGACCACATAGTGATCCAGAGGTCATGCTTAAGTATATACAAGAAAACAAAAATTGTCTCATGCATATTATCTGACCACAGTGCAATGAAATTGGAATTAAACAAGAAAAGAAAACAAAATCCCATAAATACATGGGTATTAAACAAAATCCTACTCAGCAACAAATGGGTCACAGATTAAATTAAACAAGAAATTCAACAATATCTACAATTCTGTGAAAATTCAAGCACAACTTACCAGAATATATGGGATGCAATGAAAGCAGTTCTCAGAGGGAAATTTATAACTGTGAACTCAAACATGAGGAAAACAGAATGGGAACAAATAAACACCCTAATGTTGTACCTCCAACATCTAGAAAAGGAAAAGCAAACTAAAATCAGAGCCCAAAGATGGGAAGAAATCTTAAAGATTAGAGCAGAAATTAATTCAATTCAGATGAAGAAAACATTTCAAAGAATTAATGAATCAAAAAGCAAGTTCTTTGAAAGATTAAATAACATTGATGAGCCCCTAGCTAATCTCATCAAAAAGAGGAAAGAAAAAATTCAAATACAAGCAATAAGGAATGAAAAGGGTGTAACTATGAAAGACCTAGTGGAAATTCAGAAGACTGTCAATAGCTACATTTAGAATCTCTATGCTCACAGAATAGAAGACACAGAAGAAATGGACAGATTCCTCGAAAGATACAAATTACCAAAACTGAATCAATAATACATAACAACTCTTAATAACCCATATAAGCACATGAACTACGAAATGCAATAAAAAACCTACTGACAAAGAATGTCCAGGTACTGATGGATTCACAACTGAATTCTACAAGAAATTTGGAAAAAGGTATAATCCCTATACTCCTCAAATTATTCAATGAAATTAAAAAGGAAGCAATCCTCCTAAAATCATTCCTGGAGGCAAGTATTACACTGATACCAAAATCAGGGAAAGACACAACTAAAAAGAACTACAGGCCAGTCTCCCTCATGAACATAGATGCAAAAATTCTCAATAAAATTCTAGCAAATAGAATACAGCAAATCATCACAAAGATTATCTACCATTACCAGTTAAGATTCATCCCAGGGATGCAAGGATGGCTCAATATATGCAAATCTATAAATGTAATACACTATATCAATAGAGCCAAATCTAAAAACCACATGATCATCTCAATTGATGCAGAAAAGACTTTCAACAAAGTCCAAAACTCATTCATGTCAAAGTCCTACAGAAAATTGGAATAGACGGCATCTACTTCAATTTGATTAGAAAAAGTATCTATGACAACCCAATGGCTAATATAATTCTAAATGAGGAAAAACTGAAATATTTTACTCTCAGATCTGGTACAAAACAAGGGTGTCCTCTATCACCCCTCGTACTCAATATAGTTCTGCAATCATTGGCACCAGCCATTAGAAAAGAGGGAGAAATAAAGGGAATAAGAATAGGTAAAGAAGAAGTTAAATTATCATTATTTGCAGATGACTTTACTTGGAAGATACAAAAAACTCCAAGAAGCTACTAAAATTGATGCAGAAATTCAATACCATAGCAGGACACAAAGTCAATAGCCAAAAGTCAATAACATTCCTCTACACAGATAACAAGCACACTGAGAGGAAAATTAGAGAAACAATACCTTTTACAATAGTACTGGGGGAAATGAAATACTTGGAAATAACCTGACTAAAGAAATCAAAGATCTTTTCAAGAAAAATTACAGTACTTTGAAAAAAGAGATCAGAGAGGATTTCAAAAAATGGAAATATATTCTCTGCTCCTGGATAGGAAGAACCAACATTCTGAAAATGGCCGTACTCCCAAAATCTGCTGTACAGATTTAAAGCAGTCCCTACCAAACTACCACCAACACATGTTTTGGTATATAGGTCTTGTTCTATCTAGGTTTTAACCATCCAGCAGAAAAGTATAAAAATGAGGTATACAAAGAGGGCCCATAATAATAAGTTAGGTTATAAATGGCTACGGTTGATAACTTCTTCAGATAACTCACTATTGTTGTGGAATGCTGGACTGTGTTGGATTGTGTTGTCGAGTTCAGGCACCTAAATTGGTTGAATGACAATGGAGTGCACATCTTTGACAGGTCTAGACAAAGGAAGGGGTATAGAAAGGAGGAATCATGATGTGTGTGTATGGTCAGTACAGTTAGAATAGATACGCCATGCTTCTACATAATACTATGAGAGGCAAGATTTGCCCTGATGATGGTTGGACAGGATATTATGTCAACTTCTAGTACTATGGACAACCACTGGGAAAATAACAAGGTAGAAAGAATTAATTATTGAATCTGTGATATAATTCAGGTATAAAAAATAAGATACGCAAATAGCTACACTTTCTTAATTTACTGATAAGAGACATCTGCTATAATAATATCTGTAAGTATAATATCATGTATGACCGGGCGTGGTGGCACATGCCTGTAATCCCAGCACTCGGGAGGCTGAGGCAGGAGGATTGTTGTGAGTTCGAGACCAGCCTGAGCTACAAAGTGAACTTAAGGCCAGCCTGAACTGCATAGTGAGACCCTGTCTCAAAAAGACAAAAAAATAAATAAATAAATAAATATCATGTATGCATCTTGTACAATACGAAAACATTATGCAAACAGTTTGCAATGTATTAATTTATCGAATCTGTCCTGTTAATGTGTCTTGAAACTGTCTCACTGATATTTGTACTTCAATAAAGTAAAATGAAATAAAACTACCACCAGAAAACCTCCCAGACCTACAGAAATCATTCCTAAAATTTATTTGAAATCAGAAAAGACCCAGAACAGCAAAGGCAATCCTGGCCAACAAAGACAAGGCAGGAGGCACTACAATTCCTGACTTGAAATTATACTACAAAGCTACTGTGATAAAATCAGCATGGTACTGGCAACAAAATAGACCTCAGGGTCAATAGAATAGATTAGAAGCTGCAGAGGCTTCTACACACGGCCACGTGTTCTTCAACAAATGAGCCTAACATGCTACTAGAACATGTAAACATAGCCTCTTTAACAAATGGTGCTGGAATAACTGGCTCTCTAAAAATTGACCTAGGTCTATCACCATGAACTAAGCTAAAGTCAAAATGGATTAAAGTTCTAAACATCAAAACAGAAACATCCAATATCCTAGAACATAAAGTAGGAAGAACTCTTAAAGACATGGGGTAGCCAAAGGGCTCATGAACAAAACTCAAATTGCACAAGTAGTAGTTGAAAGAATTAATAACTGTGACCTCCTCTTATTGAGAAATTTTTGCACCAACACAGTGAAAAGACAACCCACAAATTTGGAAAAAGATCTTAATAGGCACACAGACAAAGGTCTGCTCTCTAGAATTTATAAAGAACTAAAAAACATTAGGACCCCAACATTTAAAGACCCAATCCAGAAATGGGCATCTGAGATTAATACACACTTCTGAGAGGATGAAATTAAAGAAGCAAATAAATATGTAAAAAAATATTCCACATCACTAGCCATCCGTGAAATGCAAGTTAAAACAACACTGAGATACCATCTCACTCTAGAAAGAATAGCTATCATAAAGAAATCAACCAACAATAAATGCTGGAGAGGATGTAGGAAAAAGGGAACCCTTCTCCACTGCTGGTGGGAATGTAGACTGATGCAACCATTATGGAAATCAGTGTGGAGACTCCATAAAGAACTAAGAGTGGAAATTCCATTCAAGCCAGCTATCCCCTTATGCAGAATTTTTCTGGAGGAACTGAAAACATAATTTCATAGTGATATATGTGTACTTACGTTTACAGCAGCACAATTTGTGGTAGCCAAATCTTGGAAACAATCAAGATGCCCATCACCTGAGAAATAGATGGAAAAGATGTGACATTTTTATATAATGGAGTATTACTCAGCTATAATGAATGATAAACTTGAAGATTATAGTAGGACAGTCCTGTGATGTTCTTTTTCCTGTCTCATTTTCACTTATTACCTTTGTTTTAAACTTGAACTTATATTTAAGTGGATGCCATTTGAAGATATACTCATAAGTGTAATAAACCAGATTCACTCGTGCAAATATTATATAGTCTTCCTATTATAAGAACTCAAATGAAGAAATACAAATTGAAAAGTATACCACAAGTAAAAGGAAAACAAGAACTTGAGGATTAGACAATGAGCACAGGGTAAGGGGAAAAGCTAGGAAAAATGACAGGAGCAAAGCCATACATTTATACTCACAAGTTGGGTAATACAATAATCCTGAGAAACGGGATTTATGAAACTAGCCGGTTTATGAAACTAGCAGTTAATTGGTAGGATTCTCACCCTGACTAACTATATATGCTGATCCATGTGAACTAAACAACTGCACAGAAGATAGCCAGGTACATTATTAGTAGGGTCATGCTTGGAGTGACTGTCATTCTGGTCTTCTAAATATGTACTGCTTGTCAAGACACACCAATTATTGCAGTACTGTCTCTCATATAAATGTTTGTTTTTAAAACAAAGGTAATAAGTGAAAACGAGACAGGAAAAAGAACATCACAGGACTGTCCTACTATAATGCTGCATATGGTTAGATTTATAAATCTCTGTGTAAAAACATAATTGTTCATTCAATGTTTTAAAATACTTTTTTTTTTAATTTTTTTCTTCATATTCTTTAGGAACTTAAAGTTCAACATATCAATACTTGATGGAAAATATCTGTTCACTGCTATGCCTAAAATGATTTATATTCAGACAGGTTACACCCAACTGCATATGTTGTAGGGTAATAATAAGCTTCTCTTCTGGAAGGTTAATAACCTAAGTTAGCAGACCAAATATTAGAGAAAAAGAAGGCTGCAAGGAACTTCCAACACTCTGGACCTAGCCTTTCAAGGTCAGTGAAGACTTAGGACATAGGAGAACTTGTACTGTAACATTGTATAACTCAGTTGTATCCCAAATTTTCTAATCAAGGAGATCATGGGGCACAGAAGAATGTGATCAATGGTGTAGAGTGTGCCTAAGGAGAGTCACATGGAGAGACAACATTCTCTCAGGCTTTCATAGAGAGCAAATTGGTCAAGCAATGGCAATGGATGACTCATCCACATGGCTGACACTGACAAAGGATCTACAAAGTGTGGTACAGGATTACAGGGTAAACCCAGAGGGGACTTGCATGACCTTATCAGATACAAAAGTTACTTTTCTTGCTGTATAGGTCTTGGTTTATCTTGGTCTTAACCATCCAGAAGAAAAGTATAAAAATGAGTTATAAAAAGTAAAGCCATATTAATATGCTGAGTTGTAAAAGGCTCAAGTCAACAACTTCTGACATTGCCAGTCCTATGGATAACTCACTACTCTTATGGACTTCTGGAGTATATTGGAATATTTTGGTGAATTCATGCACCTGCAATATTTAAATGACAATGTAATAACCTTCTCTGACAAAACTAAAGAAAAAAGGAGATACAAACGAATGACCATTTTGTATTTGTATACTCAAAATAGTTAGGACAGATATACAGCTACATTCTGTTAATTCAAAGAATAAAAAGATTTGTTGTAATAGTGTTTGTGGACAGGACCTCATGTCTACAATGAATAACCACTAAGACAACAATATGCAATGTATTTAGTATTGAAGCTATCCTAATCAGCTTTGAAACTGTCTCATTATTATTTGTTTCTTAATAAAATTATTTTTTAAAAATATCAATAAGTATGAGATAAGTTGGTTTTCTTTTTTCTGTATTTAGGACAAGGTCTTGGGTCTCACTATGTATGTCCAGACTCAGTGATTCTCCTGTTTTCAGCCTCCCAAGTGCTGGAATTACAGGTGCGTGCTACCACACCCAACCTCAATTGTCATCTCAGCACGCGCCATGGGTGAGGCTGGCATAGCAGGCCAGGGATCAAACCCCAGCCACTGTGCTCTGCCTAAGCAGATGCTTAGTCTCCTAACCTATCAGGCCATCCCCCAGATAGGCTCTTGCTTCTCTCTCTGTTGCAAAAGAATTTTAGGACTTGTCAGTAAGAAGCATTAGTAAATTTATTAAGTAGATTTGAAAAGTGAGAGAAAAAGGGGTCACAGCTCTGATTAAGAGGATCAGTTAGTCAGCTTATAAAGGGATGAGATCAACTTATGTGCACTGGCTGAGATGAGTAAGTGTCTGGCTGATCATTCTACTGGCTCTGGTTTTTGCAAGATGGCTCCCAAAGTCCCTATCACTTGATCCCATCAACATGAAATGATCATTTCCACTTGACACAATCTCAGTTTTGGGGAGGCTCTGCTGGGATCCGACATGACTATAGGTGTAAAGCAATGATGGGAGCCTTCTGGGTGCTCATTGCTAGCTGAATGTAAACCTCTTATCTCCTCAGTCTTGGAGGAAGATGAGATAGGTCATTAAAATGTAGGCCAATGCTACCTTATATTACCAGCTTTTAGCCATTTTCCTAAATGATTAACATGCCTGTCCACAGAGCTGAGACGGGACTTGATCTAAAGATGAAGGGCAATATATGTAACAGATACAACATGACTGTAAAGCTGCTCTGTTTTTGGTTACCTGTGGGGCACCCACAGGCCAAAGTGAAGAGCTACTATTTTTCTTTCAAAGTGAAGAGTTGTTCTTTTTTTTTTTTTTTTTTTTTTTTTTT
>PVKA01045459.1:0-15536 GCA_004027165.1 Ctenomys sociabilis
ATTTGCACTAAGTTGCTTTAACAACCCAGTCTGGGCTCAAATTTGCAATCTTAGTCAGCTTGGAATGTGGACTCAGACAGTCCATGTGCACCTGAGCATGGGTCTCAGAAGAATTCACTTATTCTCATGAGCTCAGCTAGGACCTCTTGTTATCTAAACTCCTGATTCTTCAGGAATTTAGTTACATGCTCATAAACCAACTACTCACCTTAGTGTTGGGATTCTGACAGTGGTTCTCCATTCTTTGGACGGCTTGGGCTTAGACCCAGAGCTGACTAAGGCATCCATGGTGGAAAATAGAAAGAGGTTCTCATTCTCAGAAGCATGCAAGCACCAGAACTATCTCCCTCATGGTTCTCTATCTCCTTGAATTTCTAGTATCTTTCTGTCATCTCCCCTGGACTTCTTTCTACCCACTTGCCCCACTTATTTCCTACAAGACCACCCTGTACCCCATATGATAACCAGGCAGAGAGCATAAGCAACTCCTGTGTTGCACAGTTCTGATGTGAACAGCTTTCAGTTGCCTCAGTTTCACTGAATAAAGTGTCCCCATGTGATAGTTTAAATTTCAGATATTTCAATATCCAATGTGATCATAATGGTGTACATGACTATGGGTAAATGCACAACCAGGATTTTGCTAGTAGCTTTCCGATTCATAAATTACAGTAAAAATAACAGATGTACATCATGATCAGTGACCAATCTCATTGCATCTTCTGAAGTCAGAAGGTGCAGGGTCACTGCACATCTACTACTCAACTCCTGTGAAGAGGACAACGTGTGCAATGGTGCCATTTTCTTGCCTCCCAATGATAAACCAACATAGTATTCAATAAAAATCAATCATTAAAAGAGGAATTTGGGGGCAGAGATGAAACTATGGGAAAGAAGTCAAAGTGATAACATTGATGGTAAAATTAAAGTTGAAAGGTACGAACAGACTTAAAGAAGACAAAGCCATGAGACACAGTACTGTATGCCTGCAATCCCAGCACTTTTAGAGGCTGAAGCAGGAGGAGCTAAAGTTCAAAGCCCAGATTAGGTAACTTAGTCACTTGATAAGGCATTCTATCAAAAAATTTTTAAAGGGGGGCATGGAATGAAGATCAATATAAAGAGCTCAATCTCAAATTCTAACAACAACAAAAAAGGACAAAGTCATCATGGCCATTTTGATTCTCATGGTCAGAGCTCTAGGTCTGCAGGGAGAGGAAGTTGATTCATGTACCTGCAATATTTAAATGGTAATAGAATATCCATCTCTGCCAAAACTAAACAAAAAGGGGCATATAAATGAAGAACCATTTTGTAGTGAAATATATATATATATATGTATATACAAAATAGTTAGGATACACAGCTACTTTCTCTTAATTAAATGGGAAGAAAGATTTGTACTAATAGTGTTTGAAGAGGATATCATGTCTGCATCTTGTACTATGAATAACTACTATGAAGACAACAATATGCAATGTATTAATTATTATAACTGTCCTACTAACCTGTTTTGAAATTGTCTCATGGCTATTTGCTTCTCAATAAAGTTAATTTTAAAAAAGACTAATTTACAGGGCTGGCCAGATAGCTCATTGCATTAAAGCATCTGCTTAGGCAGATGCAGGGGTTGGAGGTTTCAATCCCCAGAGTGCTGTGCCAGCCCCACCGCAGGGCATGCTGACATGGCGAATGAGACTGGGCATGGTGGTGGGTGCGTGCCTGTAATCTCAACATTTGGGAGGCTGAACACAAGAAGATCACTGCAAGTCTCACCTATGAATGAGACCCTGTAGACCCTGAACTAAAAATACATGCACACACAAAAGACTAACTTACAGGTCTAAATGAGAAAGGCAGTTGTGATTTTTAAAAGATTAAGAATATGGAATATGTCCCAGAGGAAAGGCAGGTAATAGCAATGTCACACAGCCCAATTCTCAGACATAGCTCATGACACTGTCTAGTGCAAGGTGATACAAAATTAGAAATCTGATGACCCACAAAGATGTAGGAAAGGCACTCTTTGTCTATTTGATTTATTTGTCTGCTTTATGCTTAATTTATTTAAGAATTAGGCAGGGTACTGTATGTTTTTTGGCAACCATAAGGCTATTCAATCTCCAATAGTAAAATTAAATTGGCAAATCCTTTTCAAATGATTCTAATTTTTGTGAAATATAAAATACTTTAATTCTCAATATCCTTAATGCTTTAAATTAGGGAGTGTTAAATATTATTGTTATACCTTTTATAGATGGATGGATAGACAGACAGATAGATAACCAAAAGTAAGACATTAGTGCTATTTAAAAATTTTAATCCCAGAATAATGGTATTATTTTCTCATTTATTATTAAAGTCATTGAGTGTAGATCAGCATGCACTGTTATGTTTATGGCTCCAAGCAGCCGTGCAATGCTGAACTTGCTTGTATTTATGTCTTGGGGCCAAGTTAAAGTGTGTACTACTTGGGACAGAGCAGGGGGAAGGGAAGGCAGGGAGAGGAGGGATTCACATGATTAGCTCACAGGGATTAAAGGAAGCTGCAAGAGATCGATTATGATCTAAAGAATGAGGTCCCAATCAGAAACCAGGAAGTTAGTTAATCAGGCTGGAGAACAGTGTGGGAAAAATCAAACTAAACTGAAAACAAATATATATCAATGACAAGACTATTCAGTGACAGAGGAGGACCTTCATGTATTACATGCACTCATCCTGGAGCAGAATGTTTCTCAGGCTTTGTTTTTATTTACACTGGTGGATCTATCCCTGGAACAACAATAGTCTCTTTGGGGCTCAAGGGTTTTCAGAATTCTGTGTCCACTGTCATAAAGGTAGAGGAAATGAAGGTAGTCCAGGGATCAGAAATGGATGCTGGAATGTTTGAGATTGGCCTGTGTCTACCATTGATAGACAAACAAAAGAAAACAGTCACAACCAAATTATTCTAAAAAATGTTCAGTGGATGCAAAGACTGAAGACTGGCTCAGCATGATGGAAAAGTGGGCCTTGCAGGAGGCTGACAGGAAATGAGTACTGTCCTGTGTATGGACAGGAGATTGAGAGCACTCAGGCTCTCTTCTGTAACATGTGGATCCACAGAGCAGGACAGAAATGAAGATGAGTGGTGAATGTTGATGCTGCCAGGATGTGAAGAACTCAATTTTATAACTCCTAGGTCAGTGAGAATTTCACTGATTTGCATTACTTCCTTCCTGGAGTTTGGGATCATGGCTCATCTGGAGGGAAAGGAGGTTTAGGAACTATGGTTTATCTCTGAGACAGGGAACACAAAGGTTGGGGCACTACAGGCTGAGCACATCAGGACCTGAGTCTTATTGCAGGCAGGCACTGTGGCAAGAAAAGGGGACTTCTTGCCTTGCAGAATTAAGTGGGAGCCAAAAGACAGGAATAGATGGGAACTGGGAATGAAGAATCTCCACTGTACCCTGGGGCTCCTGGGACAGCTTCTATGTGTTGATCATGGTGCTGTGAACAATTTAGGGGGCAAGTGTCTGAAACAACCTCCAGAGTAAGTAGAGTCATAGCCATGAGCTGAGGTCTGAAGCAGTGTCTTATCACCAAGCAGGCCTTCAGCTACCAGCATAGGGCCATAAAATAGACAAGCTGCAGGCAGAAGCAGGCTGAGAGCCAGAAAGGGCGTGCAAAGACATGGAAGAAAGGATATGGAATAGGACAAAGAGTAAGCCCACTTGTAAATGTAGGTTCTGGAATCTTACGTATTTGAGATTCTTTAAGCAACTTAACAGAAATACTTAGAAATGTTTCCCATTAGATATATGTAGTTTCCCCCACCTCTCTGAACTCTTGCTACCAGTACTCATCTACTTATCAAGGCCTTGAGGTGAGAACCCCTGACCCTTCACGCTCTCTATCTGGAAGTTAGATAGGCAGGCCCAAGAGCCAGAAGACTTCCTGCACTGTGAGTGGAAGAGGCTGCTATGAGACTGGTAAGTCAGACAGAGCAAGTCTTAATTACGTTCTTATTTCTAGAACATAATGCCAGGCAGCCACAATATAAAGGAGGAGAGATATATGTTGGCTCACAGTTGGTAGAGGTTTCAGTCCATAGTCAGCTGGTTCCAAGGCATAGCAGAGAGGCATGGCAGGGGAGCTTACTCATAATAGGGCAGACAGGAAATGGGGAGAGATCAAAAGAGGAAAGAAGGAGACAGACCCTCCCAGGCCTTGCCCCAGTGGCTTCCCTCCTATTATCAGGCTTCAATTGCTTACATCACATTTAGCTTTCAATTCATCAGTGAGCTAATCCATTGATGATTATCATATCCTCTACCGCCATGACTCAGTCACCTCCCAAACCATGCCTATGAGTGCAGGAGGAGGGCATCTCTATATAAACTACAACAGCAAGTTTCTTTCACCATTTATTGCAATAATTCTCAACCATCATGTGTTCTCCACATTCTATGGCTGGTCAGAGTTATTTTAAGGTGCCTGATGGGATTAAAAGAGGAACATTAATAAGATAATAATGACCATTTCAAAAAATTTAAAAAGAAGTATTTCTATGATACTCAGCTAGTTTATCCTTTAATTCAAAGGAACTGAGGACAGCTGTTCACTCTCCCCGGAAAATGTCATTACAACTCACTGCAGCAATCTTACCTATTCCTGGGAAACTCATATCCTTTTCTCCTCTCCCAAGCCACATATTTCTCTCCCTTTTCCACCACCACATGACTGTGTGGTTCTGAAAAAATGTTCTGAGAAACAAGCACAAATTTCAGAGGAATTGAAGTAAGCCACCTGCAGAGTTTTCAGACCTACCAATCACTGTCCAGGTCTTGTCTTTGTTACTTCTCTCTCATTGCTGGGACAGAATACCCAGCACCCAAAATCAAGGAAACAAAGGTGTAGCTCACAGTCAGTGTAAGGTTTAGTTTATAATTTAATGGCTTCAAGGCAGAGCGGCATACAGCAGACGGCAGCAGGTTTGGTGGCAGAAAACAGCAAAGAGCAAAAGGAGGAGAGGCTGCTTTGGTTTCCTTTTTATTTTTTATTTATTTTACTTTATTGAAGAATAGGTATCAATGAGACAGTTTCAAATCAAATTAGTAGGACAGATTCAGCAATTAATACATTGCACATTGTTTTCGTAGTGGCCTTTTGTTATACAAGGTGCATACATGATACTCTATCTACAAACACTGTTGGAGGAGATGACTCTAATCAATGAATTAAGAGAATGTAGCTGTATACCTATCTTTTTTTTCCAAAGATGAATCATAGTACAGTTTCAATAATTAATACTTTTTACATTGTTATCTTTCTAGTGGTTGTCCATAGTACAAGAAGCAGACAGGATATCTTGTCTAAACGCTACTAGTGCAAATCTTTCTTTTTGTGCAATTATGCAAAAGTACTTCATATTTATCCTAACTGTACTGGTTATACAAACACAGAATGGTTCTTCCTTTCTACCCCCTTTTTTATTAGTCCTGTCAAAGATGGGTATTCTACTCTCATTCAGTTATTATAGGTGCTTGAATTCAATCCTACACAGTCCAGCAGTCCACATTAATAGTGGGTTATCCAAAGAAGTTGTTGACTAGAGCCATTTACAACTCAGCTTATTATTATGGCCCTATTTTATATACCTCATTTTTATACTTTTCTGCTGGATGGTTAAGACCAAGATAAAGCAAGACCTATATAACAAAAAGTGTAACTTTTGTATCTGATGAGTTCAGTCAAATCCTCTCAGGGTTTACCCTGTAACCCTGTACCTCACTCTGTAGATCCTTTGTCAGTGTCAGCCATGTGGATGCATCATGGCCATTGCTTGACCAGTTTACTCTCTGTGAAACCTGAGAGAAAGTTTTCTCTCCATGTGACTCTCCTTAGGAACACTATATATCATTTGATACATTCCTCTGTGGCTCCATAATCTGCTTGATCAGAAAATTTGGGGCACAACAGAGTTCCATGATGTTACAGTACAGGTTCTCCTATGTCATGAGTCTTCATTGACCTCGAAATGCTAGGGCCAAAATGTTGGCTGACCTAGCAGCCCTTCCATTTCTCCAGTTGTTTATCTGTAAACTTAGGTTGATAACCACCAGAAGAACAGCTGATTAGTACCCTGCAACATATGCAGTTCAGTCTACCCTAACTATCTAACTAAATTCTTTTTAGTTGTTATATCTTTCTATTTGTATTCCTTCTTTTTATTACTTATACTAGTGAGATTATATGATACTTGTACATGTGTGTTTGGTTTACTTCACTTATGAGTATATGTTCAAGTGTCATCCACTTCAATATAAATGCTTCAAGTTTATCATTCTTAATAGCCAAGTAATACTCCATTGTATAGAAATACCACATCTTTTTCAACCATTCTTCATGTAACAAGCATCTTGGTTGTTGCCAAGATTTTGCTATCACATTTATAGTGCTGCTATAAACATAGATACACATATACCACTATGATATGATGTTTTCAGTTCCTCTGGGAATATTTCCAGTAGGGGGATAGCTGGCTTGAATGGGATCTCCAGTCCTAGTTTTGTGAGGAGTCTCCACACTGATCTCCACAATGGTTGCACCAGTCTACATTCCCACCAGCAGTGGAGAAGTGTTCCCTTTTCCACACATCCTCTCCAACATTTGTTGTTGGTTGATTTCTTTATGATAGCCATTCCTTCTAGAGTGAGATGGTATCTCAGTGTCGTTTTAACTTGCATTTCACAAATGGCTAGTGACGCGCAGCATTTTTTCATATATTTATTTGTTTCTTTAATTTCATCCTCTGAGAAGTGTGTATTCATCTAAAATGCTCATTTCTAGACTGGGTCTTTAAATTTGAGGGCCTTAATGTATCTTAGTTCTTTATAAATTCCAGAGAACAGACCTTTGTCTGAGTGCTTATTAGTTAAGAATTTTTTGAAATTTGAGGGTTGTTTTTTCACTTTGTTGACAATTTCTTTTGACATGCAGAAACTCCTCAAGAAGAGTTGATCCCAGTTGTTAATTCTTTCAAGCATTTCCCATGCGAACACATGTTAGTTCATGAACTCTTTGCATACCTCTATGTCTTCAAGAGTTCCTCCTACTTTCTCTTCCAGGAGATTGAGTGTTTCTGTTTTAATATTTAGATCTTTAATCCACTTTGACTTTAGCTTAGTACATGGTGATAGAGCTGGGTCAAGTTTTAGTTTTCAGCATGTAGAAAGCCAGTTTTTCAAGCACCACTTGTTAAAGTGTCCATCTTTCTTCCAGTAAGTGTGTTTGGCCCCTTTGTCAAGGATCAGGTGGCTCAGTGTGTTCATAGAGGCCTTTGCAACTTCTAATCTATTCCATTGATCCTCAGGTCTATTTTGTTGCCAGAACCATGTTGATTTTAACACAGTGGCTTTGTAGTATAATTTCAAGTCAAGAATTGTGATGCCTCCTGCCTTGTCTTTATTGGCCAAGATTGTCTTTGCTATTCTAGGTCTTTTGTGGCTCCAAATAAATTTTAGAAACGATTTCTCTAGGTCTAGGAGGTATGTTGGGGGCAGTTTGATAGCGATTGTGTTAACTCTGTAGAACAATTTTGGGAATATGGCCATCTTCACGATGTTGGTTCATCCTATCCAGGAGCAGAGAACATCTTTCCATTCTGAAATCCTCTACAATCTCTTTTTTTAGGGTAATATAATTTTCTGTGAAAAGGTCTCTGACTTCCTTGATTAAGTGAATTCCAAGGTATTTAATTTTCCTCAGTGCCATTGTAAAAGGTGTTCTTTCTATTGTTTCCCTCTCAGTGTGTTTGTTATCTGCGTAGAGGAATGCTATTGACTTTTGAGTAGACTTTGTATCCTGCTATGCTATTGAATTTGTGTATCAATTCTAGTAGCTTCTTGGTGGAGTTTTTTTGGTCTTTCAAGTAAAGAATCATATCATCTGCAAATAGTGTTAATTTAACTTCTTTACCTATTCTTATTCCATTTATTTCTCTCTGTCTAATGGCTGTAGCTAATGAATCCAAAACTATAATGAATAAGGGTGATAGAGGACATCCATGTCTTGTACCAGATATGAAAGTAAAAGATTTCAGTTTTTCCCCATTTAAAATTATATTAGCTTTTGAGTTGTCATAGATGGCTTTTACTAAATTGAGATAGAGGCCTTGTATTCCAATTCTGTAGGACTTTGAACATGAATGAGTGTTGGACTTTGTCAAAAGATTTTTTATGTGTCAATTGAGATGATCATGTGATTTTTAGATTTCAGTCTATTAACATAGTGTAATGCATTTACAGATTTTTGAATATTTAACTATCCTTGCATCCCTGGGATGATTCCTACTTGACCATTGTGTATGATCTTCTTGATGATTTGCTGTATTCTATTTGCTAGGATATTATCGAGGATTTTTGCATCTATGTTCATGAGGGAGACTGGCTGCAGTTCTCTTTTTTAGTTGCATCTTTCCCTGGTTTTGGTATCAGTATAATACTTGCCTCCAGAAATAATTTTGTGAGGACTGCTAACTTTTCAGTTTCATTGAAGAGTTTGAGGAGTGTAGGGATTATGTCTTCCATAAATTTCTTGTAGAATTCAGCTGCAAATTCATCAGGACCTGGACTTCTCTTTGTCAGCAGGCTTTTTGTTATGTTTCCTATCTCATTGGCTGTTATATAGGCTTATTGAGAGTTGTTCTATCTTCTTGATTTAGTTTTGGTAATTTGTACCTTTCATGGAATCTATCCATTTTTTCTGAGTCTTCTGCTCTGTGAGTGTAAAGATTCTCAAAGTAGCTATTTATAATTTTCTGAATTTCCAGTAGGTCTGTAATGATTTCACCTTTTTCATTCCTTATTGCTTGTATTTAAATTTTTTCTTTCCTCTTCTTGATGAGGTTAGTTAGGGGCCTACTGATTTGTTTAGCCTTTCAAAGAACCAGCTTTTTGATTCATTGATTCTTTGAACTCCTTTTTTCATCTCAATTGAATTAATTTCTGCTCAAATCTTTATGATTTCTTCATGTCTTTGTGTTTTGAGTTTGGTTTGCTCTTACTTTTATAGATGTCAGAGGTACAACATTACTGTGTTTATTTGTTCCCATTCTGTTTTCCTAATGTGTGAGTTCATAGCTATAATTTTCCCTCTAAGAACTGCTTTCATTGCATCCCATAAATTCCAGTATGTTTTGCCTTCATTGAATTGTAGAATTTCTTGTTTAATTTCTTCTGTGACCCATTGATTGCTGAGTAGGGTGTTGTTTAATTTCCATGAATTTAGCAGGTTTTTCTGGTTTCTTTTGTCATTTACTTCAAGTTTCATTGCACTGTGGTCTGATAATATGCATGGAATAATTTCTGTTTTCTTGCATATACTTACACATGACCTATGGACTAGTATGTAATCTATTTTGGAAAGATGACTCGTACAGCTGAAAAGAATGTGTATTTAGCTGTGGTTTGGTGGAACACTCTGTATATGTCCACCAGGTCCATTTGTTCGAAACTCTGGTTCAGTTCTGCTACTTCCTTGCTAATTTTTTGTCTGGTTGACCTATGTTTTTGAGATGAGGGAATGTTAAGGTCTCCTGTTAAGATTGTGGTCTTGGATATTAGATTTTTCATGTCCATTAAGATGTGTCTTATATAGTTGGGTGCTCCTGTGTTTGGTGTATAGATATTTATGAGTGTTACCTCTTGCTCTTGAATTTTTCCCCTAACCAATATATAGTGGCCTTCTTCATTTCATTTGATTCTTCTTGTTTTGAAGTTGAGGCTGTTTGAGAACAGGATTGCTACTCCTGCTTTTTTCTGAGGTGCTGGGGCATGTAGTATTATTTTCTATCCTATGACTTTAAACCTATGAATGTCTTTTTGAGTTAAGTGTGGTTTTTGTATACATCATATTGTTGGGTTTTGTTTCCTAATCCACTGTGCCAGTCTATTTCTCTTAATTGGTGAATTGAGTCCATTTACATTGATGGTTATAATTGAAATGTGTTGACTTATGATTGTCATGCTATTTATCTGCTGTTGTTTATTCCTTTTTGTCCTTTGTTCAGTTGTGTTTGCCATGTTTAGTGGGTTCTACTATTTTCATTCGTGGAGTTATGGTCATTTTGGCCCCTCTATAGATCATCTTTCAGTAGCCTGTGAAGGGATGGCTTTGTCATCATGTAATTCTGATGGGTTTTTCTTTGAATGTGTTCTGCTTCTTTTCTCTAGCAGCTTTCAGTATATTATTTTTGTGGTGGATTTCTGGGATGCTGACTATTATATGGCTCAGTGTGTTTTTAGTTGGGTTGAAGTTCTTTGGCATTCTGTATGTTTCTGTTACCTGAATTTTAGGTTGTTTCCTAATATTTCGAAAGTTTTCTACTATTACTTCTCCCCACATTCTTTTTATATCATTTGTATTGACTCCTTCATTCTCATTGATGTCTATTAATCTCACGTTGTTCATCTTGCAGGTGATTGATTAGTTTTTTCTACATCCTTGTTATTTTTAAGAGATCCTTTCTTATCTTTTCACTAGCTGCACCAGCATCTTCAAATCTGAAACTCTGTGTTTTCATTCAAACAGTTTTGTAGACTTGTGATTGAGATTTTAAGTTCTTCTCTGTCTGTTTGACTCTGCTTCATGCGATTTATTTCTTTCCTGTATTGCTCATTCCAGGAATCCGTCATATTTCTAATCTCCTCTATTTTTTTAATCAATGTCTTCTTTGGAGGTAGCTATTAATTCTTTTACTGCAGAGTTTTTCTCAAATTGTGTTTCCTTTACATATTTCTGTAATTTCTTCTCTACTTCAGATGCTATGATTTCAAAGATTTCTTTTTTTATTTCTGGAATTATTTCTGCTCTGAGCTCCTCTTTACATTAATGTTGTTCTCCAGCGAATTGTAGGTTGGGATGGGCTGAGGTGGACTGGCGAAAGAGTCTCAGAAATTCTCGCTAACTGAGAAATCTTCAGTGAGGGGGTTCTGGATGGTGCTCACCTGATGGAGGCAGGTCCATAGCGTGGACCCCGTCCAGGAAGCTGATAGTTCTCCCACACACTCACCAGGCCAGGCTTGGGTGGATCAGGGGCCAGAAGAATCCCAAAACTTCTCACTCTATCAGCCGGCTTGGGGCCAGGGCCTCTAGGGAGTTGCAAGGTGGTACAGGCTGGGGTGGATTGCCAAGAGAGTCTCTGAAATTCTTGCTTGCTCACTCAGAGGTCTTGGGAGTGGGGCTGCTTTGGCTTTTAGCAAGTTTCTCTCTCTCTCTCTCTCTCTCTCTCTCTCTCTCTCTCTCTCTCTCTCTCTCTCTCTCTCTTTTATGCTGACTGTGAAGACCAGCTCCTCTGAGGAAGTGGTAATGCTCCATCCTGTCTCAATTCCCTTTTATATCCTTTAAGTGATGACTCACTCTAGAGTTTGTCCACCAGATTTTTGTATTCATATAAGTGTTCAAACTTAACACAGTTTTGTTGTTTGGTTGGCTGGCTTGCCCTTCTCTGGCACATTCCTCTCTTCTACACATGAGACATGAGTTCACATTTCCTGAGGCATAAAGATGGTCTTAGCTGAGAATCTGAAGCTCAGAAGTAGCATACACCCAACCCTAGCTTATCCCCTCCTGATGATGCAGAGACTGAAAGGACCTGCCTGGCCTTCTGGGGTCAGAGCAGGACATACTGAGTGTAGTGAGCTGGCCATCCTGAAGTGACTCAGATCCTTGAGAGAGTTCCATTCTCTCCAAGGGGGTATAATTGCTGATTTATTTAGTTAAGCTTTTGACTTTTTAAGTTAACACAGAGTGTCAACCACCACACAAAATGACCAATCCTTCCAAGTGTCAGGCCCTTCTACCCGAGTAATATTGTTAAGGCTCAGCAGATGTTGGGACTCCTTTTGTTCAAAAGAAGTTATGTTTAGAGCCAGGGATATTTCTCAGCAGCATAAGCTCCCAAATGGCAAGCAAAAGGTCCTGAGTTCAGTCTCCAGTACAATAAAAATCAAAGTCATATTTAGAAGTCCAGTTGTGAAATGCACAAATCTGAGGTGCAAGCTTGCAAGAGTGAGGACAGCCCAAGCCTGTTTCCTACACCCTCTTCATTGGGTGGCCGTTAAGGAACTGTTTAGATTATCATCTCATCAGAAAGCACTGCACAGGTAACTAGGCAGAGCCAAGATTTCCTTCAGCTGCTTCAACACAACCATCTTTGGTTCACGCTCAGCCCCAGGCCTCCTGTGTCAAGTGGGACATGGGTTTTCACTGCGTGGATAATGAATGAGTTTTAATATACAAGTTTGCAGTCTCTGTCTTTGATATACCCTGTGTATTTCCTATTTGAACAGTGTCCCCGGCGACTCTTTGCTCTGAGCAGCAGCCAACTCTACAGCCCGTCTCCTACAGAGCAATGCAAAAAGACGGCAATAAAAAAACTAAATAGCAAATCAACAGGGTGTAGTTCTTGTACAAACGTACATTCATAATTTGTAACTGTGTAGTTATAAATCCCCTCCTAGAGCTGTGCTCTAACAACCCAGAATAGAGAAAAGGCTTTTGTTTTTTCCCCTCCATTTGGTTATTGGGTGAAGGAGCTATGAAAATCAGCCAAGTACAAATACTTACAATTTTTACTACCTAAAAGAATTACTTCAAATTATTTGAGAACTACCTCAAATAGTAGAGTTACAAAGAATCAGTGCCCAATTTTACAAAACTCTGCTTGTGAAATGGAATTTCCAAAATTATCTACCCATGCAGATAATTTTAGAGGTAAAGGATAGAAATGATTTGCCAGCAAAAGGTTAGAGGGCTCAGGTTCTATTACTAAATTCTCAATTGCATGAATGTCTGTGTAGATGAGTGAGCACGTGCATTAATCTCAGGCTCCAGAAGTTCCTTCCAATGAAAGTTAAGCACAGTGCTTGGAAAAAGGGAAAATATTCTGGGTCCATCAGCTCTGATTAAGATGGGGAGAGGGAGAGGCTAGCAGAAAGATAATTTTAGAGCAGAGATTATGTTCATCATTTAGAGATGACTGGCTCTCAGCAAGGGAGCTTCTTTTATTGGATCACTTAAGTCAGCAAGTGGAATCCAGTGATTTAGAACAGCCCTGCCCAGTGGAGCTCCCTGAAAGACAGAAATTTGTCAACCTGCGTTCAGTATTGCAGCAATAGCCTTATATGGCCACCTGAGCACTGAAATATGGCCAGTGAGACTGAGGAACTCAAGCTATAATTTCATTTAATTTTAATAGGTTTTAATTTAAATGGCTACTTGTGAGTCCAGGGGGTGAAATGGACCCCTATAGGTATTTCACAGGGAAAACTGGAACACTGAGAGGGAACTGCTTTGGTACTCTGTGGCCAGATACACAGCCATCCATCTAACAAGTCAATCTGATTGAATATACAGAAACAAGGCTTTTTAAGATGACAACGTTCATAGCATCCTTCCAAAGCACACAACAGTTAAGAACTTCATGCTAAACAATAACAGAACTGTCTGGGAGTACCAGCAATGCTTTGAAAGGTCTAGTCAGGACAGTCCAACTCATACACGCTGAGATGCTTTTGGTCTTGAGAGAGGCAGTTTAGGTACCCAGCCACCACCATTGCATGAAGAAAGCTAAACCAGAAGAAGTCAAAAGGAAAAAGACAGTCTGCACACTACCCTTCAGCAGAGGCTTACACCAGTGGGACCTCCTTTCATCATCACAACTCCACACCCAGAGGGTAAAAAAATGAAAAGCTTTTGGAAATGTCCAAAGCTTGCAGAGAGAGCAGCACTCACACCCCAGTCACGTGTGCACCAAAAAGCCCTCAGAAGGTGCAATGTCTTTCTTCTAGCAAGAGTCTCTGCTGCAGACCAAGGATTCTGTCTCCCTCTTCTCCATCAAGTTCTCATCCTGCCTGGTGCGCCTCAGCCTCAGCCCTAAGAGCGCGGCTTCCCGCTGCTTCCCTCCAGCCCTCCAGCAGCTTCTGTCCGCACAAGCCCGGGTGCTGCTGTGGGCATCTCACTCATTTCACACTTACCAGTTCTGAAATTGAGTCTCATTGATTTTTACTGTTTTTATGGTATTTGCTCAGATTTCTATGTTCTTCTATTTGGTATAAAACGTACTAACCACATTCACTTAACAAACACTTATTCAATCCTGGACTGGATACATATCAAACACAGACAAAAACCTCATCATACAGAAAATTTTCAGTCTACCCACTGAATAGATGTCAAAAAAAGGGTATCATCTAATCATGTATTTAAACACAATTGTGAGGCCTCTTGAAGAGTTAGGAAAGTTTATAACAAGGAAGTATGATTACCTAGGGATCTGGGATAGTTAGAAAAATATGCCTCCCAGGAATGATGTCAACTGAGTTCTCAAGAATGCAAGAGAATCAACCAGGTAAAGGAGGAGGAGGAAGAGTGGAGCAAGGAGGTGGAAAAGCAGGTGTCAGCCCCTAGGAAAGATCCAGGCTTCCTAGGAGGGTTCAGAGTTTAAACAGTGTCACTGAAATCCAGAAAACAATGCAGATGGGGTGAGATGAAGTGGAGGAAAGGAGTTCTTTTAAGTCAGGAAAATTCTCAGCCTTTATAATTTTCAACCTCTTATTCTCTGCATTAATGTTTTCTCTCCCTCTAGGTTTTCTATGACAGAGATGGTAGATGTTCTTTCCTTACAAATCTGCTAATGTGCCCTGTTTTCCCCATATCTGCACTCCTTCTTGTGCCCTGTGGGAGATGTGCCCAACCTGAGCTGTAGCTCACTAATTTGGTCTTTGCTTTGTCTACTCTGCTGCCACTATGTACCAAGTTCTTTATGTCAACTACTTTCCTTGCCCATTTCTTATAAGTGGTCATAGGTCCATGCTGGTGATATCCTGTCTTCCTTTTTGAAGAGTTGTTTTTGTTTTGTTCGGTTTGGAAGCAAGGTCTCTCCAAGCTGTTCAGGTTGTCGTTGAACTTGTTTCATATCATGGCCCCAAACTCATGGCAATAGTCCTTCCTCAGTCTTCAAAATACTATAATTTCAGGTGTGCATTACTTCACCCTCCTTTGAGGATATTTATTAAGATTATTTTAAAATAATTTCTTGGTTTATCCATTAGATTTTTTTCATTCATATAAGTGTTCAAACTTAACACAGTTTTGTTGTTTGGTTGGCTGGCTTGCCCTTCTCTGGCACATTCCTCTCTTCTACACATGAGACATGAGTTCACATTTCCTGAGGCATAAAGATGGCCTTAGCTGAGAATCTGAAGCTCAGAAGTAGCATACACCCAACCCTAGCTTATCCCCTCCTGATGATGTGGAGACTGAAAGGACCTGCCTGGCCTTCTGGGGTCAGAGCAGGACATACTGAGTGTAGTGAGCTGGCCATCCTGAAGTGACTCAGATCCCTGAGAAAGTCCCATTCTCTCCAGCATCTGCTGCCCCCTTCCCTGCTTGCACTGAGCAGCTCTCATGGTTGGTGGCTCATGGGGCTGGCAGGGGAGGCCTGCTTAGGGTTGGCAGGGGAAGCCTGCTTAGGGTTGCTCAGGTCA